>CAUYSK010070438.1:0-20009 GCA_963575035.1 Avahi laniger | reverse complement strand
CGGGAGGCTGAGGCAGGAGGATCACTTGAATCCAGGAGTTTGAGGTTGCTGTGAGCTAGGCTGACGCCCCGGCACTCTAGCCCGGGCTACAGAGTGAGACTCTGTTTCAAAAAAAAAAAGATACAAACTTTCACTGTCTCCATGAGATATACATACAAATATCTCCACTCAGGGAGAGATTGTAATTATTCTCAAGTGAATAATACTCAACTTCTTTGTTGTTGTTGTTATGGTATTGAAGTTTTGGGGTGGATTGTTCTTTGTGTATCTACTTTCCATTTTCAGATCAAGTTTCTTTTATTTCTCTGGGAGAAGTGGTGAAAACATAGGACCCACCAATACTCTATCCCCTGTGAATTAAACTCAGAGAATTGTTATCACTCTCACTTCTGAAGGCGTTAGTAGAACACTAGTTCAGGTTTTTCCTCCCTCCACAGCTAAGGGGAGAAAAACAAGAGCCAGCATCATACAGGAGTTGGAGATGCAAGTGAAGTTAAAATTTACAATTCTCTGTCTTGAGTGGCTTTTGCTCAGCTGCCATCAGTTTTAAATCGTGCATCAGGCTGTGGTATTGATTTCCTAAAAGACATGGAACCGTAACCATATACCAAATTCTAGCTCTGTAAAGAAAAAGAAAACATCTCTTTTTCTTACACCATTTTAGAAATTAAAGCTCTCCCTCATACTGTCCCTACCGAAAAGGAACAAGAGCAAAAAATAAATTTTCTATAATATTCAAAGCGTTGGTAGTATTGGGATTTAGAGGCTAAAAGAATCCTTTGCATATCATTGTGGAAAAATCCTTTTCTAGTCAGCAATTCCAGCTGATCATGATGTTCTTATTATCAAAAATAACTGGACAAACTGAATTGACATTTGATGGATGACTGACAATGGGCTAATCTTGATAATCATAGAGTACCAATTTAGGGAAGTACTGGGTAAATACAGCTTGAGTTTACAAATCACACTGATGCAGTTACTCGGCTGTAAGCTATCTAGTAATTGACATGATATTAATCAAATGTTAGGCCACTCCTTCATCATAATTTTTTTCCAAACAAAAAAATTACATCTGCAGGGCACAGTTTAGGAAGTTTTACTCATATATGAAAAAAACCATTTATTTTTTTACTTCCTGAAAATCTAAACATGAAATTTAAATGAAGCAAAGAATAGAGTTTAATTTAGTGTAATTACCTGAAATCTTATTTTTCACATGTGAAAAATTAGAAGCAGCTAATGTTCATTTAGTCAATAAAATTCAATAAATATTCATTGATCATCTCCTGTGGTGCCAGGAAGTACACTAGGTAGGCATCATGACATCAGATGAATAAAACATGGCTCTTGACCGTGAGGAGTTCAGCAGAGGGAGTAGGCAGCTTTACTTATTCATAAACTATATCTGTGAGGATAGACTATGGTTCTAGATACTGAAAAAAAATACCTGAAAGTGAAATATTAGGTTAGGTATTTGAACTTGGCAAGATGAAAAGCTAAAAAAAACTTATCTTTTCATAAAGTCACAATGATATATAGGCTTGATAATAGCATGAAATTCTAAATGCTATGTGGTAAATAATGTTGATTCTTGGATAAACTATTTCCTAATCATTTTTATAGGTTAGACATACAGCTTGGGACATGTACTGTTACTCTTAGATAGTCTGGCATATTTCCTGCATTTTCACGAGTTTATAATCTTAGCACTTTGTTATTACAGTGCTTGACATTTAATTACAGAAGGCTGGAAAAAGAAAAAAAAATAAGGAAAATACCAACAAATTTTAAAAGTCCTTATTATTCAATGATTCAAGAAGTGTGTGCTGCTGAGATTTTTCATATCCTTGAGACTATTATTGGGCTATTAGAAGCAACTTTTGTAGATCATGCTACTCTTTACTTTGGGAATGGCTATGGCAGGTGGTACTGACTGTCCTTCCCAGTAAATCTAGCAGGCTTCAGACTAAAGTATCTTCCATCAGCATTCTTTTTTTTTCCCTTTCAGCATTACAGAAATTTTTAGAACCTGACATCAGATATAAGGAAATTTGAAATTGCTCTCACATACATCGTAAAAAGTTGTCTACTGGAAGCTCTTTTTCACCTCTCCCTTGCTAGTAGTAAAGAAGGAAAATTACAAGCAAGGTCTCCTAACCTGTTTAGAAGCTCAATTTCTGAAACTTGTCATGGGATCAGGCCCTGAGCAGGGATAATCATGCATTTGAGAGTACCACACGTACGATTTGAAATTGGTTCTAATTAAGTGGTCAATGAAAATAATTTCTTTATAGAAAAATACATGGAAAGAAAAGTTAATCAAAGAAAATCTGTCACATGACAACATATGTCATTTTGAAACATAAAGTAAATCTTTCAGTATAAGTCTTCAGTTTCCTCCAAAATATTTTAGAGTAAAGACAACCTGACTAATTTTTGAAAACCAAAAGTCTATTTGGAGTTATTTCATCTCCTTTAAAGAAAAAAAGCTTTTTATTTAGAGAAGTTTTACATTCACAGCAAAATTGAGCAGAAAGTGCGGAGTTCCCATATACCTCCTGCCCCCGCCTCCCCACTATCAACATCTGTAACCACAGTGGTACATTCACTATTAATATCATCAATGAGCCTACATTGACTCACCATTACCGCCCAGAGTTCATAGTGGACATCAGCGTTCACTCTTGGTGCTGCACATTCTATGGATTTTGGCATTATATCATACAGAGTAGTTTTGCTGCCCTTAAACTCCGTGCTCTGCCTATTCACCCCTCCTCATCTCCTTATAAAAAGCCAAACTGCTCCCTATCTTTTATCTGCATAATCTGGGGTTTCTCAACCTCAGACTCTTGACATTTTGGACTGGATAGTTCTTTTTAAGAAGGCGCCCTGTGCATTTTAGGATGTTTAGCAGCATCCCTCTCCTCTATGCAATAGATGCCAGAAGCACTCTCATTCTCAGTTGTGACAACCAAAAATATCTCCAGACGTTGCCGAATGCCCTCTGGGAGTGGGTAGCAAAATTAGCCCCTGTTAAGAACCACTGGCCTAATCTAAGGCATACTTTACTTCCAAAACAATGTCCGTATTATTCTATTACAACTTGTACAGTTAGTCATTACATGATAGTCAACAAATATTTATTGTGCCTACTATGTGCTGGACACTGTACATTTATTCTATACTAGCCAGTCAAGAACTATTAAGTCCTTCATATATTAAGAAGTGACCTGGAAAGGCATGAGCTGCTACAATAAAAATAAAAAAAAAATCTATGTACAGTAGCTACATTGAACATTGAGGCATGATTGATCAAATTAATTCAGCCATCTTCATGATCTAGTGACTATTCACAGCAGAATGAACTCAGAAGGAAAATGCACTGATTTTTAAGATTGCTTAACTGATTGGACCTGCTGTACTGCGATCTGCTTCAGCAGTCACACACAAGAGATGGACAGTGTGCCTACCGGGAAACAGTTCTGAATAGTTAGGCAGAGGAGGTGGACTCTGTACAAATCCCCACCCCCACCCCACCTCCATCAGTGCTCTCTCAAGATAACAAGGGATTTTTGCCTGATGCCCTTGGGAAATTGCTATAAGTGCCTCCGTTCTCCTTTCATTTCATCTCTGAAGGTAGAGGCACGGTGAATGATAAGGTGGAATCCTTTCTGATTGGTCACTACTGTGCTGTTCTAGTCATTAAATCGGAATGTACCTGAGCAAGTATAATTTGAGATTTTATTTGGAGATTTTCTTTGTAAAGATTTAGGTATTAAAGCGGTCACAGGTCCATGAGACAACTGATAGAATTGAAAGGGGGAATTGGAGTGGTAGGCCATGGGATATCTTAGCAAAACTAACCCGATTTCCATATGGCCTCAAATTACGGGTTTCCTCCTCTTTCTACTTTTTCTTTTCTGGACAGACTTATTATAGTCATTTTTATTTCTCCTCACTTTTGTTTCTTTGGCTTTTTATGATTGGCCAAAAATAAATAAATTCAGAATTGACTCATTGAAGACAGTTAATTGTATTTAATTTAACTTTTATCTCTAAGGCAGCTCTTGGAGGATGTGGAGCTACTTATTCCTTAGTTGTTAGCATGAACTGATGTGTATATTCCCCTTTGTGGACCTCTGAATTGCTCTTCTCATCTGTAATTTGAAAGATTCCTTGTCTATGATCTGCTGGCTATTATTATTTATCTACTGTACCATGATGCATGCTGGGACCTCAGCAGAATGAAGACAGGGAAAGGGGTAGGAAAGAATCTTGAGAAAGGCTGGGCTGAAATTTCATGGATTAACTTGGTTACAGGAATTATACATTCAAGACTGCGTTTGGCACGTCAAGTCAGAGTTCAAAGGATGAAACAAATTTGGACTTTATTCAAAGGATGATCAAGTCCTGCAGTTGGGGTAAAGGAAAGTAGTAGGACTAAACATTTGCTGGCAAGAACTGGTCCCAGATGGTCTATATGGATTACAGCAGGATGCCAGCTAAAAGAGAAAGCGGAGGAGGATCCAGCTTCCAGAAGCAACGAGAGTAGGAAGGATTTCTTAGAGAATCAGACCGCAACTCAAGGTAAATTCTAGTCTCAAAGTGGGAATTATAATCCTAATTGGAAAGCCAAGGCAAAAATCAATTACAGAGGGTAGCCCAACCTGGGGTGGGGGGTCAGAAAAGATGAGGCAGTTCAGCGAGCACGCACCAGACACAGAGGACCTCAGGCAGCAATGTCTATTCTGTCACAGCCACTGTCAAGAGGAAATGCCTAATATCCTGGTGGTTTTAGGCAGGATTTGGTTCACTGGATGTAGGAGGTAGAATGTTCCTAGCCTCTATTAGAGCACGAGTAGGAAAGCCACCTAATATACTTTGCATCATTCAATTCCTCTCTCCCCTGGTGCTTAAACAGTCACGAAAACATTATATGTATCAATTGCTATGATTTTTACTTCTACCTGAGTTGTGTGCAACTCCTTAAAGAATTAAATATGATCAGAGCCTAAATATTGTGCTATGAGATTTCTGTATATTGGTGGGCTTTATACGCTAAACCCAAGTTGGCAAACCTTTTCTGTAGAAGTCCAGATAGTAAATACTTGGGGCTTTTCAGGCCATTCAGTATCAGTCACAAGTACTCACCCTCTGCCATTGGAGCATGAAAACGATCAATATGTAAACAAATAGGCATGGCTCGCTTCCAATGAGTCTTTATTTATGGGCCCTGAAATTTGAATTCCACAAAATTTTGATGTGTCACGAAATATTATTCATCTTTTGATTTTTTTAAACCAATTTAAATGTGTACAAATCATTCCTAGCTCATGGGCCATACAAAAAGAAGCAGTAGGCCATACATAGTTCACAACCCCTGTATTAAACTTAAACAAATGATAATTTATTTAGTGAATGATGATCTGATTAATCCTGCCTAGCAGACCTCCAGCACTCTAATCAGGGCCACATAAGCCTACTGGTAGGGTTAGCCTTCCTCCAAGTTCTGGCAAAAAATCAGGCCACAGACAGAATATAAGAAACTCTACCTATTATCCATTCTCTATAAAAGTCAATCTGTTTGATAGTCCTTTTCTATTTCTGCACTTTGTTCTGGTAATAGTGTTCTGATGTGGTTGTTATCGGTAAAGCCGCTTGAGTTGCCCTCCAGTTCCTACAAATATTCGTTCTTGTATGTCCAAGTTTCTGCTTGACACTCAATTCCTACAGAACTAGGGTCTTGCCATGACTCCCAATCCAAAATTGGAGTCCTGGAGATGGAGTGTTGTATATTAACCTTACTGCCTGTGGCTGGGTTCCTGTCGTCTACTGCCTCATCTCCCTGCTGTTGACTCTCGACCTTCCTGAATCAGCCTCCTGTGGTACGTCCAGTTCTAGGCCTTGCTAACCTGGCCAATCTCGCCTAGTCCGACTGCACAGTTAATATCATATGAACAAAGAGGCCAGCAGAGAAAGAAGACGGAAGATAATGAACATCCAAAGACTGTCTGAATAGCTATTATTATAACCAAAAACCAAGATGGCACAAATTTCATTGTTTTATTCTATCCTTGAAGAAACAAAAATATTGAGAACTGAATTTCTTCCTGTCACAATGGCTGCTCTACACTGAAGTAAAAATTACACAGTAAAACTCTAAGTAACTGCACAAGATGCAATAAAAATCATTTAGTTTTGATCTTTACAAATTCTGACTTTCAAATCTCTGAGTTCATTTTTCAGGGTTTTGGTTCATTCTTGATTAATCAAGACTGCTTGTTCCAGATTTTTATGGAATATGTAAGTGATCCAATCATACAGTTTTAGTATTTTTTCTATTTCTCTTTCATGCATACAGAATTCTATCCTATCACAGACAGCTATTCTCATTTGCCAGTGTATAAGCTACTTCATCAGGATGAAATTACTTTATAGCATAAATGATACTATATTCGACTTTTCATCAATATGTCATACAATTTTGCAGAGGCAATTGGGGGAAAACAGAAGTGGCAGCTTCCCATTTTAAGTTCATGTTTTTCTGGGATGAAACCTGGGAATGTGTATTTCTGAGCTGCGTTGCACCTGATCTTTCATCAAGAGGAAAATAGGTCATCTGCTTTGCACCAAGATTTTCAAATGTGGTTAGTTATGAAAAACATGCCTGCAATTTAGTGACACTTGAAGATGGAGACAGCATGACATAATGATGTAGAGTGATCATTACCAAGTTAAAGACCTAACTGGGACATAATTCTAAAACACACATATCTAGACATAGGCCCATACTTTTGATTTCCAAGGAGAAGAGTAGATTTACAATTATTAACAGTTAATAACAAAATATACCTGTTAATCTCCATAATCAGAACATGTCTTCATGCTGCCATCAAATAGACTTTTTTTGATTACTTCAGGTATGTTTATTCAGCTATCTTATTTGGCACAGACAAATATATTGACACTTTGGGAACCACTCCAGTTTTTTTTGTTTTGTTTTGTTTTGTTTTGTTTTTGAGACAGAGTCTCACTCTGTTGCCCAGGCTAGAGTGAGTGCCGTGGCATCATCCTAACTCACAGCAACCTCAAACTCAAGCGATCCTCCTGCCTCAGCCTCCTGAGTAGCTGGGACTACAGGCGCAAGCTGCCATGCCCGGCTAATTTTTTTCTATGTATTTTTAGTTGTCCAATTAATTTCTTTCTATTTTTAGTAGAGACGGTGTCTCTCTCTTGCTCAGGCTGGTTTCGAACTCCTGAGCTCAAACAATCCGCCCGCCTCGGCCTCCCAGAGAGCTAGGATTACAGGTGTGAGCCACCGCGCCCGGCCCTCTCCAGCTTTTTATTGTACAAATAGTACCTCACAGCACAGCATATAAACTCCTCAGTGAATATGACTGTGTTCTGAGAAAATGGGTCTCATTAGTTTATATTCCCATGAGCCACAGAATTCTTAATCACACAGAAAAGAAAACATACCTTTACCTACAAAAGAAACATGGGAAAATATAAAAGAAACTAAGGATATTGCTAATCTAACCAGTTCCACCTTCCAACTTCGACACTGCTTTCATGGGTTTAAAACGATATAGATGGTTCTTTGGTCACTACTTGGAGTTTGGAACCATAACGAAGGAACAGGAAGTCTTCCCTTCCTTCAGTTCTTCAGTTCCTCCATGGGAACTTTTTATTCTCACATTTGGACTTAGGACTACAAGGTTTTTACTTAATCTCATTCATCAGAGATTTATCCTATATCTACACTATCTTTCTCCCTCGATGAACATTCCAGTGACATGGAAGGGACATGTGGGATCCTGGCAGGATTTATTAAAATGAGAGAAACTGGAGTCTATTTAAATGACGAGGAGAATGAGCAGCAGCTCAGGGAAAATTGAAGATACAAAGGAAGGGGGGAAAATAAATGCTGTAAGATTTCTAATAAAGTGGAAATAGGGACACATCACCCGTAATATCACTAGGCAACGAGTAGGGTATGGGTGCAGGAATCATGCAAGGTCTTTATCATTTGGATGGCTCCCATCTCTGGATTCTGTGAGAATGCAGGTTTTCCTTTATTTAGGCTTAGGAGGGGGCATCACAGGTCTGTTCTCCGCTGTGCATGGCGCTGGCAAACTTTGGAACAGAACTGGCTCGGATCCCCAGGCCAATGTTCTTTCCCCACACCATACTGTTGTTGTTGAAAACAATGTTGTTTCTAAAAATTACTTTCATTATTTTGGATTGCTGATTAACAATTTTCTCTGCACTTCAGTACATTCCGTCTAACTGTTTGATTTGGAACTGGTTCCTGCATATGAAATGAATCCGAGGGACAGGATCTTCCCTGTGTAGGTGTCTGAAGAAGCCAGCCCTCATGATTCCACTGCCCCCTCACGTCCCTTTCAGCACCACTAACTGAAAGGGAAACAGGAAGGAAATCGAGGCTAATGTTAATCTGACCAGCTTTACCTCCCAACTTTGACACTGCTTTCATTGGAATCAGTGGCTTAAACCCATTTCTGTGATTCTTAGTTCACTGCTTAGAATTATGACTAAAGAACAGGTTGTCTTTTCCTTTATTTTACAGAGTTATATTTATAAATTTTCCAAGAGCAGACTCAACAATAAGCCCATAGGCAGTATTTATAAATTCCTCATTAAGGTCAATATTCTCCAGGACTCTTCCAGCTATCCTTTGACTGCTTCATCTATCATTTCTCTAGGATGGGAGTCACCCATTCAGGTGCTTATCTTTTTTCATTGCTCAAATTGTGATTTTTTTGGTCCTTGAGCCTCATACCTTCACTCTGTTTTAATAGGACTACGTAAACTCTCTTTAAGGCCACTGATTTGCTCTTTATTTTTTTCTCTCATAACATTGGCTGAAAAAGGGTTCTTGTGTGACACTCTGTGAGCCTGTATTGCTACATGCACTGGTGGTGGATTGGACACTAACCCCATTAACTATCATCTACTTCTTAAACTTGAAGCACTAAAACTCGGAAACATCCAATAATTTTATATTGATCACATCCAGCCTTCCTTTTTCTTGTGGCAACCTGCCTTCTCACTATTCCTGAGGGCCATGCCAGAGGTCCCCACTGGCAGGCCTAACACTAGAAAGGGAGCCATGCAGTGAACAGGGAAATGGCAGTAGAACTTTCTTGATCAGCCTATAATTTCCTAATAACACACTCCCCAAACCTCCACATGGTCCTTTCCTTCTCTAATGTCTTGATTCCCATAAGCCAATTTCTTTTAGCATCATCTTCCCCTGCAAACAATAGCCAAGAACTCTGACTGGCTCTTCTTCTACCATTTCATCTCACATGATGACACTTCTCACTGAAGCCACCATGTTGATAGTTTTATGCTTTGTTTCATCAAGTTCGACTCCTGCTTTCTTAGGCCTACTTCTTTACATATTGTGAAACCATGCTGCCTTTCTCCTGTTGCTCTGCCAGTATAGTGTCACATAGCATCTGTGATTGGTGTAGTTGGCCATGGCCAGACCTGACTAGAGTAGGTCTCAGTGACTACCAAAATGGTAAACTCCTGGATCCTGTAGTTTAGACGCAAAAAAGCAGAGATTGCCTCAGGGCCAGCACAGCAAAAATTTTAGGCCCCAGCACAGAAACTGGGCTTGTGTGATATGACTTCCTGAATAGGGAAATTATTGCCTTTTAGAGTAGTACAAGCTATCTCTGGGTGCCCAATACGAGGCCAGGTGGGGGTGGGGGTGTTGAAAATACAGCAAACTCAAAGTTTTCAACTCTCAAACCTGGTTGATATTTCGTCTGTGTGGGATGCCAAGTCTACAGGACTTAGGGCATGCCTCAGAGATGCAAGCAAGGCTGTGGGAAGCCGAGTCAACCCTGCTGTCTTCATCTTGTTTGTATCCTTTGGGCTGCTGACCTGCTACTTTTACTTTGAGAGTAAACCAAACTAACAGTGACCTTGAAACATGGAACGGACTTCCTGAATTGGCCTCATGTAACTGAAAATCAACTCTTCAATTTGCTATTTCCATGGATCCGTAGACTTTATCAGTGGGTCTACAGGCAACACACAGAGGAAGGAGCTCTGTGGGAGGCTTTGCCTCACTCCTTGCTTCACATTCATTTTGCTTCCCCGCCCACTTTATTCTAAATTTTTTGACCATTGATCCTGGGCATGGGACTCCACTGACATGGAATAAAATCATTTATTCTTTCCAGAAATATTTTTGAGCACCTACACTGTGCCAGGCAGTGTTTTGAGCACTAAGGATACAGCACTGGACAGTAAAAGTAAAAACCCTGCCCTTGCAGAGCTGACGTTAGACAGTATGTTAGATGGGGAAAAGTGACGTGAAGGAAATAACACAAACAAGAAAGGGAAGGAAATACAGAGTGCTAAGGGCTCCTTTAAATAGGGTGGTCAGGGAAAACATCGCTGAGATGGTGACATTCGAAAGAAGACCTGAAGGAAATGAGGGAGTGAATCGCTTGTTATCTCAGGAAAGAGAGTTCCAGGTGGAGAGAACAGCAGGAGAGCAAGCCCTGAGTTGGAAACAGGTTTAGGATGTTTGAGAAACAGCGAGGAGGTCAGTGTAGCTATGGAGGAATTGGGGATGGCGCCAAGTAGGACTCTGCCACGTGCCCACATGCAATTGCAGGATACCTTTTGCATACCTCACTATGGCTCAAAGAGAAAGTCATGATTTGCTGGAAATCAAATGGCTTTTTTAAAATTCACCCATAATGCAAATCCTTTTTACTGCTTTCTGTGAGTGTATTCTATAATACATCAGACCCAAGTCTGCTAATTATCTTCTGGATGAGGCACACTGCTAGTCTTGCCTGTCTTGGGTATAAGTTAGCTACTAACTTTATTCAGTAATGCCAATAGTGCCCAGTTTCTAACATCTCTCATCTTCCTTTTAAAAACATTGTTGTTATACTCAATAATAATAACAATAAGATGTATCGCATATGGAGTGCCTGACATGCACTGCATGCTTTATAAATGTCATATAGTTTAATCACCCAATGACACTATGGGGTAAATATTATTAGCCCATTTTGCAGATAAGGATACTGAGGTACAGGAAGGATGAATGCAATGCCTAAGATTACATAGCTACTACATGGTAGAGCCAGGTTTTGAACATGTGCTTGAGTCAAAAGCTCCTTCTCCTTTCACTATACTATGCTGCTGGTCTCCCCAGATATGTTGTTTCCCCAAAAATATAGTGGCTTAGACCTAAGCCTTTGCAACATCTTTTGAGGATGCATCTCTTGAGAACTTGGGCTTCCATAGTCGGTCCTATCACTATCTTATCTGCCATCTTAGAAGGCAGGAAGCCTTCCCTTTCCTCGATCCTTTCTGTAGCCTTAATTTAAATTTCTCTCTATTCTAATAAAACTTTACTTACCCCTCCTATATTCTACATCAAATGTTCTATCTTTTGAGAAATTGATTTTAGCTACGACCTGAGCAGGATCAAAAAAGCCCGTCTCTTTCCCTTTGATTACAAGTCACCCATTGCTCTCGTGCTTACTTCCTAGCAATCCTGCTGACCTGCTTTTTTGTCACTTTTTTTTTCACAGGATCTTGATAAATGGCCTTGATTTCAGTGTTCTTCTAGGTCAATTCTAAATATTGGTCGTATTTTTTTGCTGCTGCCACATGGTCATATATTTTCCTTGATGCAATTGTCATCGCCTCCTAACACGACTCTTTGGTCAAATAATCTTTGACATCTTTTCTCATTCATGTTCCGATATTGTTTTAGGGGTCATATCCAATTTTCAGTTTTCCCTTTCCCCAATCCACATTCAAGAACAAATATATGACAAATAATATTTTTGAAAACATTCAACTGATACATCTTTCATTCTTCTTAAATCATATTGCCTTAGGATGCCCTCCATTAACCCTGTCATTAAATCAGTGAGTTTCAGTGCTTCAAGGAAGGGTAAAAACCATATAGAAAAAAAAAGTAGTCCTTACTGTGATTTTGTCATTAAATTAGATGCTTTTAAGTCCTCATGGAAACAGCAGTCTTGGTGTCCGAGATTTCTAAATTCCTTTTGTACAACAAGAGGAAAGCCTGTCACACCCACTAGAATGCCTATAATCAAAAAGACAGGCTATAGCAAGTGTTGGTGAGGATGTGCAAAAATTGGAATCCTCATATTCTGCTGGTAGGAATGTAAAATGGTAGAGCCACTATGCAATACAGTTTGGCAATTCCTCAAAAAGTGAAACGTAGAATTACTGTATGACCCAGCAATTCCATTTCTAAATATGTACACAAAAGAATTGAAAATAGATATTCAAAAAAAAAACTTGTACATGAATGTTCAAAGCAGCAGTATCAGCAGTATTCACAATAGCCAAAAGGTGGAAGCCACACAAATGGTCATCAATGGATGAATGAGTAAACAAAATGTGGTGTATCCACACAGTGGAATATTACTCCGTCGGTCTTAAAAAGGAATGAAACACTGATACATGCTACATACAATGTGGATGAACCTCAAAGACAGTATACTAAGTAAAAGCAGCCAGACACAAAATGGCACATATTGGATGATTCCATGGATATGAAATGTCCAGAATAGGAAAATCCATAAAGACAGAAAGCAGATTAGTGGTTACCTGCAGATGGGAAAGTGGATAACTATACATGGGCATGAGTGATGTCATCGAGGTAATGAAGATATTCTAAAACTGTAAATATGGTAATAGTAACACAACTCTATGAATTTACTAAAGAGTGATTGAACTGTACACTTAAAATGGGTGAATCCTATAGTATGTAAATTATACTGCAATAAAGCTGTTATAAAAAAGAAAAAGAAGGAGCCCAGAATGGTGGCTCGCGTTTGTAATCTCAGTGACATGGGAGGCTGAGATAGGAGGATTGCTTGAGCCCAGGTATTCAAAGCTGCAGTGAGCTATGATCACACAACTGTACTCCAGCGTGGGCAACAGAGTGGCACCCTTGTGGCCAGTGCCACAAGGAGCAAGGTGGCCCTACTGCAAAGGCTCCAGGTGGGGCTGGATGGAGGCATGTGGCTGAGATTCAGGGGAGCTGAAAGTCCTCTGAGGGGGAAACAAGGGGCTAAGTTGGCAGGATGGTGAACAATTCTGGATGTGGATGGGCCAAGAGCATAAACTCTATATTTCACATGTCTTGGACTTCATCACTGGATGCCAGCAGAATTCCCAGTGATTGGGGTTGGGGGCATTGCTGAGGACATTACTGTAGAGGCCAATAAGGACCCACACAAGGAAGCCCGTGTCAATTAGCTACCCCTTTTCTGTCACCATCTTAAGAAGGAAGGACGTAGGTGTGGGGAGTTGAAACTCTGAAATAATGAGACTCAGTTAATCCAAAAAAGACTACTTTTAATGGAAAAGGACTGAATTTCCTTCATGATTTAGCATAGTAATAAAACAAATTGGGTGAGGCAAAGACATAAAGTGTAACTAGAATGTTTGTACCCTCACAATACCTTGGAATAACAAATAAATAAATAAATAAATAAATAAAAATAAAACAAATTGTCTTAGTCCCCGACTGAGCATAGTGAACCAAGGCCTATACCTGGCTGCTCACTTACAGTGCCCTGAAGGACTGTAGCAGAGTCTGGGGGACTATACTGGGCTCTTCAGAGTTCCATGTGAGCCACCAACATTTTTGACATTGGGACTTTGATCAGGATTTCCATAATAAAGCTCAAAGCAAGGAAGATCTGAGACTGTATTATATTGTTCTTAAAAAAACGCAAACCTTGTTTCTATTAACCACTGGAATAGATTTAAGAACCAAGTAAAAATGCCAGATGCCTGAATCCACTTAACAAATGAAGATCTGATTCCCTCTAATCCAGGGGTTTCTAATCTTGCAGCTATGGATGGACTTTGAGTGGCACATGAATGCTTTGAAGATTGGAGCCAAACTGAGAAAATACACATATATGCGTATGTTTGTGGATGGAGGTTTTATAACTTTCATGGGTTTCCCAAAGAGGGAGAAAAAAAGGTTAACTATTCATAGAGAGGGCAGTTGAACCTGGGGAATGGGGATGCCCACCCAAAGAGTGTGGGGACAAAGGAAGCTCCCAGGCAGAACACTAGGAAATTAACCAACTGTAAGATAAGTCAGAAATTTTAACAAAATGATTCTCAAATCCATGTCACATGAATTGCAGATGGTGTGATTGAATTTCATGATGGGAGGTCATTATTGTAAACTATTGAGCTGGGGTTTATGGCTACACTTAATGAGGTGAATAAACTCTCTGAAATGGGATGCGAAATTTCCCACATATGTGCAAGTGAGCATATTTCTGATGAGAAGAGCTATAGCCTTCACAGAATCTTACAGAAGGTCCTTGACCTCCAAAAGGTTATAAACCATTCACTTTAATTTCTGGCAATGACAGTGATTCAAGGTTCCTTCCTATGTCTAACTCCCATTTTGCCATCTTTATATAATCTTCCTCTCCCTCCTCATTCCCTCCCTCTCCTTTCTTCCCTCCCTCCCTCCCTTCTCTCTCTCTTTTCCTGGCAAAGCAACAGCAGAGTCATGTAGGCCAATCTGAATATGAGAGCTGAGAGGAGACAGCTCAAAGGGGTGATTCCAAGGGAATTAACAACGCTTCTGAAGTGAGGTCCTCCAGGTCTGCTCACCATTCAGTCCTGAACTGGCATGCAGGAAGAAAACTGCTGGGGCAAAGAGGCCATGGACAGGCAGGCTTGGGTTGACCACATACTTAGTATCAAATTAACATATAATATGAGGTGTTAACCTCTTTGAATGTGTAACACACTAGAAACAAGGAAGGCCATTGCCAGAAGGAACACTTCAGGGGCTATTCATCATCATTATAAAGTAGGCAGAAGGAATTAACTGATCTTGCGGGGTAATCAGAAGTCTCAACAGTAAAATTTTAGTGGCTAGCCTTAACAGCAAATTAAGCATTGCAGAAGAAAAGATCTGTGAACTTGAAGACATTTCAATAGCAACTATCCAAACTAAAGCACAGACATTTTGTGAAAGGCTGCCAAAACTGAAACAAAACAAAGGGGAAAAAAACCCCTCAGTGACCTGTGGGACAACACCAAGTGGGGAAAAAAAAAAGAAGTCTAAACAAGGACCTCATTACATGCTAATTCAGTTAACAAGATTTAGACAGCACCTGTCTTCACTGGCAATATAAATACTTCTTTAAAACATTTTGAAATTAAATAAAGAGTACAATCAATTTCTTCACTTGCTGAATTACTAGGCATTGATTCCTACCTAGTTGTTTGATGGCCATTAGCCTCCATCAGTTCCAAGAACCAGTCACCAATCATGAGCTCCTGTGTGATAATTCTCACCTTGCCAGGTGAGAATGTCCTTGCCAGGACCTCCATCTTTCACAAAAGAAGCTGTCCTTGGCATCAGTGGGAAGTCTCCAGGAACCGGCTGACTCTCTAATAGGATTGCCTCAGAATGATCTGGTATTCAAAATGTGCATATTTAGCACTATGCTAATTACTTTTCATTTATTTGTTTCTCACAAAACATCTATGATGTAAGTATTATTACCATCTTCATTTTATCAGATGCTGAAGCAGTCTCAGAGATACACATAAATACAGATGGTCATACATCAGTTTAAGAGATAAAATTAATACGAAGTCAGGTTGGCCCTGTACATTACATGTTCTTTCCTCCAAACCATCCAACTACTATGATCAAATAATGTAACTGAATTTATTTATAAACAAAACAACCTTTCAAAGGAGTTCTCATCTGACTCTATTGTACTCTTATTGTTTCAAAAATTTGGGGGACTTGTCTTCCAGAATGTTTTCACAGTCTGTGGATCATTGTTTTGAATCTTCTCAATAGTGGTAAATTTTTATTGTTTCAGGGAGGATTGATTTTTGGAAAGTGGCAAAAAGTCATTTTACTGATTTAAATGTGATTCATCTTGCCAATACAATATAAGCAGGAATAGTTGTGTTTATAATGTAACATGTTTATTTTCTTGTGTGGTTCATACACTGCCTCGGTAGCTACTTAATAAAAATTTCATCAAGTAATGAGTAGATGGGTATCTTAGTCCATTTGGGCTTTTATAGCAGAATAGCATAGACTGGGTGGTTTAAAACAACAGAAATCTATTTGTTACAGTTCTAGATCCTGAGAAGTTCAAAATCAAGGCACTGGCAGATTCAGTATCTGGTGAGGATCTGCTTTCCGGTTCATAGAGGGCGCCTTCTCACTGTGTCTTCACATGGTGGCAGGTGTGAAAAAGCTCTATGGGGTCTCTTTTATAAGGGCACTAATCACCTACCAAAGGCTCACTTCCTAATATCATTTCGCTGGGGGTTAGGATTTCAACGTATGAATTTTGGGAGTCACCAACATTCAGTCTCTATGAATGCATAAACAAATTTCCCAAAAGAATCACATTCTGACTTTGAAGGTCAGCACTCATTAGAAAACATAGGTTCACATATATCTGTTTTGTTCAAAGTTTTTAGTTACTTATTCACACAACACATCCCCTAGCAAGAGTATCAGTTGGATTGACTCAAAAGTAACACAGGTGGTCCCTTCAATAGTAAGTTTCATTTTTATGTCCCATAACTCAGTCTCAGTCTGGCATCCTCCCCGGAGATAAAACGTTTTTAAAACAGACTACCCGTCAACCAGAAAGATTCATGACAGCAATGTGCAGAGTGAATATACAAAAATAAATACAATTTAGGAGGAGTTCCTCACCTTATCTGAAGAAGATAAGAACCTCTGAATCTTTGCCCATTTTTATAACCTAATCTCTTTTAGGGACCTAATCTCTTTCTATAAAAGTAAAACTTTTGGATGCATCCATTGGGCAATAAATTTATTTTATCACTTTTCAACCAAATGCTTGGCCTGTAGATGTATAACTTCTTGCTAATTTTAAGTCATCTGATTTTTAGAGGAGTAAAAAATCCGTAATTAGGCTATAAAAGATTCACTACAAATGATTTCTATGCAACATTATGTACTGAATGAGAGAGACTAGACTACTACAAAACAAACATAATAGTTGAGTACAGTTATATTGAAAGAATCCAACTAAATCATACATTTGATTAAAGCTGAGTGCTTGGTTCTAGTCACAGCAAGCACTTCTTTCTTAATGTATTGTCTCTATGTATTGTCCACCACTGACCATTTAACTCCAAGCCAACATTTCCCAGGCATACTCCTTCCCAAATACCAGACTCCCATTCAACTATCTTTTGGTCATTTCCACCTGGATGTCCACAGTCAAGACTGCTGTTTGTGGCTGTGCAGACTGTGTACTATACAACTCCTGATGTGAGGGGAGCCATTTACATAGAATACCATAGAAATACTGTCTCCTGGAGTTGTACAACACAACTATCTTGTCCACACACAAAATTGAACTTAACAAGTCCTTCCATCAAAATAAGCTTATCTTGCTGAGCTCTGTTTTCATTGAATTAATAGCATTGCTTTTTCTCTCTCACCCAGCTTTGAAATTTGCAAGTCTTTTCACAGTCCCTCTTGTGCTCTATGTTCAGTGAGTGGCTAAGTGAAGTAGATTCTTACCTTCAAGATGTCTATCAGATTTTCTGGTTTCCTTTCCCACTGGCGGAAAAAAAAAAAAAAAAACCCTGGCTCTTCCCTCATTGTTTGTAATTATTAAAATGTACATTTCAAAGTAATAATGGATTTTACAGATCCAAGGCAAATCACTCATTTTACAAATGAGGTAACTGTGGTATCAGTGTTATTAAGAGAAGAAAAACAAAAAACAAAAAAAAAATGAGGCAACCAAAGTCAAGAAAAGTTAAATGACTTGCTGAAGGTTGCATATATAACAAATGTAGTGATAGAAATAGGATTAACATAGGACTTTCCTACTTCTCCTGACCCCCAATCCTTTCACTATAGAATGGTTGTCCCACAGCCAGGCATGGTGGCTCACACCTGTAATCTCAGAACTTTGGGAGGCTGAGGCAGGAGGATCTCTTGAGGCCAGGAGTTTCAGATCAGCCCGGGCAATATAACGAGATCCCATCTCTAAGAAAAATGTAAAATTTAGCTGGGCATGGTGGTGCACACCTGTAGTCCCAACTACTCGGAAGGCTGAGGCAGGAGGATCACTTGAGCCCAGGAGTTCAAGGCTGAAGTGCACTATGATCTCGTGGCTGTACTCCAGCCTGGGTGACAGAACAAGACCTTGTCTCTTTAATAAATAAATAAATAATAAAATAAAATGATTGTTCCTTTGTTCACCTGGCCCCATCATCTATTCCCTGTCTTTTTCTACTTCAATTCATCCTATACCCTATGGCCATAAATACTACTTTTCTCATAAACTTTTTATGGCTCCACATTGATTTGTAAAGTAAGCATGAATTCCTTATCCAGTGGTTCAATATGGATGTGATCTACCTTTCTAGTCCAGTTTAAAAACAGAAAATATATCAATACAATTTCCCATATTAATAGACCAAAGGAAAAAAATTATATGTTTATTTCAAGCATCTCAGAAAAAAAAATTGCTGGGTTTCAATATTTATGTATAATGGAAAAGAAACCTAATTGGACTCATTTTTCCCAAAGAAATGAAAACGTATCTTCACACAAAAACCTGTGCTCTAATATTTATAGCAGCTTTATTCATAATAGCCCAAAACTAGAAACAATCCAGATGTCCTTCAACAGGTGAGTGGTTACAATGTGGTACAGCTGTACCATGAGGTGACATTCAGCAAATAAAAGGAATGAACTATTGATACACACAATCTGGAATTCCTCTCTAGGGAATTATGCCAACTGAAAAAAGTCAATCTGAAAGATCACACATTGTATGATTCCATTTAAATGATATTGAGACAACAAAATTAGAAATGAATAATAGATTAGTGATTGCTAGGGTTTAGGGATGGGGTGGCGGGAGTGGATGTGGCTATAAAGGGGGACTCTGGGAACAGTTTTGTGTCTAGACTGTAGTGGTGGTCACCCAAATCTACGCATGTGATAAAACTGCATAGGAACACACACAGAGACATACACAAATGAATGCATAGAAAACTGGTGACATTCGAAAAATCTCTGTAGACCGTACAGATATCAGTTTCCTAGTTTGATACAATCGTTATGCTGGATGTTACCACTGAGGGAAACTCGGTGAAGGTACACAGGACTTCCCTGTACATTTTTCCAACTTTCTGTCAGTATAAAATTATTTCAAAATAAAAAGCTTTAATAATATTAAAATATAAATAGATTTTAAATAAAAAAAAATTACTAACTTAGTAATTTCCTTTGGTTTTAATGATGAAAAGTTATTTGGTTCTGCCCAGTGTGAGAAATTTTAAATGAGAATTTTAAGTGATTTAATGCCATCTCTCCAATCAATGTGCAAGGAGTTAGAGCTTTTTCAATGATAAGAAGACCAAAGGTTTAAAGGGGAGTTCGGCGGGCAATTGAAATAAAGCTGGTCAAGTCAAAGAGAACTTATGGTCACCCCCAAGAGGATGCTGATCCAAGTTTGAAGACACTCAGAGTCAATAGAAAGAAGGCAATAAAGACCTAAAGAGGTAATTATAAATATTTAGGGCTTTATACAAAAGGTGCTTGATAATACCTCGATGCTTGCATTTCATTAAAATTCTGCCTTTGAAGTCAACCTGACCAAGGTTTGAGTACCAGCTTTCCATCATTCTTTGCATAATGTATTAAAATTTTAACTTCTTTGAGGTTCTGTTTCCTCAAGGGTAAAATGGGGATAATGATAGTATTTACTTTTTAGGGCTGGCTGTGAGAATAAAAAAGAACAATGCATGGGGGGCCGGGCGCGGTGGCTCACACCTGTAATCCTAGCACTCTGGGAGGCCGAGGTGGGCGGATCGTTCTGAGCTCAGGAGTTCGAGACCAGCCTGAGCAAGAGCGAGACCCCGTCTCTACCAAAAATAGAAAGAAATTAATT
>CAUYSK010070437.1:0-25159 GCA_963575035.1 Avahi laniger | reverse complement strand
ATGGAAAACTATATGGAATGATGTTTAAATTTTGGGATGTAAACTCATCTTTTATGCTTGACAAGAAATAGGAAAATGCCTTTCACTTCTAACCCAAAAGTGCAATAAACACATCTTTTTGTTCTACCTCTAAAAGACAATTCTTGCATTTAGCGTGGTTACCCAAAATGACTTTTCTGGAATTCTGACTTCAGCCTCTCAACTGTTTTCCTGGAAGCTTAGCAATACGGTGCTTTCTTTCACGGCATTGCTCTCTGACTGGGGGTGTCCACGTATGGTTCCTTCTGCTATTGTCTTTCAGACTAGGGGAAATAGCTTGAAAGAAACTCGAAGAATATTATTCAGCCTTTTTTTTTAAAAAAAATAAGAATATCCTGTTATTTGTGACAATATAGATGAACCTAGCAGACAGTATGCTAAGTAAAATAAGCCAAGTGCAGAAAGACAAACAATGCATGATCTTACGTATGGAATGAAAAACGTCAAACGCGTAGAACAGAGAGTATCATGGTGATTGCCAGGGACTGATAGGCAGTGGAAAAGGAGAGAACAAGAGAGATGTCCTTGTTCTTCAAAAAGCATCTCCAAGCTGGCAGATTCTTTGCCCTCAACTGCTGTGTCAATAGTCTTGGATTGAATTTGAAAGGCAGAAGCCCTAGATATAAAGTGTGAGAAATTTTAAGGGGACTTGAAAATGTACCATCATTTAAAATTATTATTGTGATTATTATTGTTATGGTTTTCTCCAACCTGGTTACAGTTCTAAAGGAAAGCTGGTATTCAGACAGGGAGTACAACTGTGAGATATCTTTGACTCTAAAGATTATGCTGTTAATTACATGGAGACTAGAAACAATTTTTTCCTTGCTCTTCAAGTCAATGTAAATCAGTCTTTCACTGATTCTTTTTATTAATATTTCCATCCAGTTCTAGAGCTACCTGTAGAATGTCCATATTATCTTCTCCTGCCAAGAAAGGAAGTTTCTCAATAGAAGATTGAGTAGACACACTTCTCCAGACACGCTGGAGGAAGAGGACTGCCTCCTTCTTCTGGTCATGGCGCCGATGGTTTTGTGGAATGCTGAATACTGGTTTTAAAACTCAAAGTTCTAAAAAGAAATCGGGTTATGGGAATTTATAAAGTCCCCTTGGGAATTAGCTAAAGTTATTCTGTCATCTGGTGGCCTGGCACTTGCTATCCAATACAGTAAATAGTAAGAAAAGGGGTTGGAAGGACCAGGTTTGTGAGCAAACTTGTCACACCTTTACCCCCAAAAGGAACTTGAAAGACTCTCCTGCAGCCAGAATCTCAGCGACCATGACACGCATAAAACTGATTTTCTTATGTATCCAAAGGAGCCCAAAGCTGGCTTCATTCAGAATGAAAAGTACAACATGAGGCAGAAAGTGTTCACAGAAATCTGGTGCATGGGTGCTGAAAGGAACTCTAGAGATCCTTATTTTATAGATGCAGGGATTGAGGTCAAGGCAGGTAAAGTGAATTATTTAAGTCAGAAAGAGCAGAAACCACAGTTCTAGGACCCCACTCAGGAAATCACACGTCAGGGCATCCTTATAGAGCCTTACCTCTTAGTGTAGGCAGCTCGGCCGGTGTGTTTGTTTAGTATGAAGTGCTTGCGTCTGTGTAGCTGCAGAATTAATATTACAGAATAAATGCTGCCTACTTCTGTTTTACATATCCCATGTTAATTAAAAGGGGAACAATGGATAAACTGCAAGAAATCACTTAGAATCTGTAGAAATGGAATCAATATATGCAGCTGAATATGAGCTCAAATTCACTCAAAAAATAGCATTGAGGGAAAGCCACATGCAATATATTTTTTATGTAGTTATTCTTATAATTTTAAATTTAATAATATGCAATGAAGCGTTTTGTTTCCATATAACATAGGTTGTAAAATATTTGGCTCATAAAAGCATTAAGATGAGGAAATTGGATGGAGGAAAAAATAAACCCTTTATTTTTTAAAAGCACTCTTTTGTTTTTCTCCCTGGTTGTGAATCTGTCCTCTGAACTCACTGCTGCCTCATGTAAATTTTTTTCTATGCTACTAAATGCCTCACTTGAAACTTCTCATCATGTTTAAAAATAAATGGAGACACTGCTTAATTCATTTTGCTTTCCTGGGAGTAAAGGAAATGAAAATTAAAAGTGTTTCATCACCGGTAAAGAATGCTAGAATGCAGAGGTTTGGATGGCAATATTATAAGAAAAATTGTTTTGCCGTGTTTGCTGTTTATCTTTCTAAAACATCTCTCCTCATCTGTTTCAAATGGCAATATTATAATAAGTGAAAGAGCTGCGTTATACACTCTGTACTTGTGGTAACCCTGAACCGGAAATGCATTTAGAGGGTCCCATTTTCACTGTGACTATAAGCTTCCCAAAAGTTGGAGCCATGTTTATTTTACTTATATGCATGGTTCACTGCGGAGTTAAATGCCTGCCATATATTGGATGCTTATTAAAAATTTCTCAATTAATTGTTACTGTTTGTAACCTCATGCGAAACAATTACCTCCTGTGGCCAAAGTCTATCCGAAGCCTGTGGTTGGAGATCTCAGAGATAAACATGGTTAGGCAGAAAAGGAGCAGAGGCGGGAGGTTGTGATGAGAATGGAAACCACACTGCATGGCTTGGATGCTGTGTCACATTGTACTAGCAATATGTCTATGAGTTACCTACCTTCAAGTGAGTTACTTAATGTCTATAAACTACAGTTTGTTCTATGTCAAAACAGAAAAAATACTATCTGCCTCATACAATTTTCAAGATGAAATTGCTTTTCTAAACAGCTTAGCAGAGCGCCTGGTACTAGAAGTTATTACTAATGCTCATCACATGTTAACTCATTGATATTGCTATTGTCGTTGCAACAAATCACCATAAACTGGTCGGGCGTGGTGGCTCACGCCTGTACCCTTGCACTCTGGAAGGCCGAGACGTGTGGATCTTTTGAGCTCAGGAGTTCGAGACCAGCCTGAGCAAAAGCAAGACCCTGTCTCTGTTAAAAATAGAAGGAAATTAGCTGGACAACCAAAAATATATAGAAAAAATTAGCCGGGCATGGTGGCGCATGTCTGTAGTCCCAGCTACTCGGCAGCTGAGGCAGGAGGATCACTTGAGCCCAGGAGTGTGAGGTTGCTGTGAGCTAGGCTGACGCCACAGCACTCGAGCCTGGGCAACAGAGTGAGACTCTGTCTCAAACAAAACCAACCAAACACACACAAAAAACCCAAATCAACATAAACTTAGTGGCTTAAAACAATTCAGGTTGATTTTCTTACCTTTCTCAAGGCCAGAAATCCAAAATGAGTCCTAGGGGATTGAAATCAAGGTATCAACAAGGTTTACTCCACCTGGAGGCTCCAGGGAGAATCCATTCCTTGTCTCTTCCAGCTACCAGCAGCGGCTGCCTTTCTTCCCTCCTGCAAGCGTTGCTCCAACCTCTGCTCCCACCGTCACATCATATTTTCCATCTTCTTGTCTCTGCCTTGTTAGAACTGTAGTCCTTACGCCCAGATAATCCAGGGTAATATCCCCACCCCAAGACCCTTAATTTAATCACATCTGCAAAATCTCTTTTATCAGGTAAAGTAACATATTGACAAAGTCTGGGAAATCAACCACTGACATATTTGAGGGCCTTATTCAACCTATCACATACACTAACTTGATCACAAATCCCTTAAATTTAGAGAGTTTTAGGAAGTCACTAATTCTTGAATTCCCAATAGCAGTTGATTCTCTCCAAAATCACTAGACTAGGCAATTAGAAAAATTGAAAAAGAAAATGAAAAACAGGAAAAGAAATGTTTGTGAATTTTAGTTGTTATTTGTTTATTCATTTAACTAAATTTAGCCAAACCTCATGAAATTTGAATATTTCGGTGTGCTAAGTATGAGACGGGGGAAGGCTACTAGCATTTGTATACTTTTCAAAAACCCCATGAGTTATTTTAAATGTATTCAACTTTCATTTAATAAAAACTTATTAATGCTTTAGAAGCTGAAGATTTTTAGCTATCTCACCACATTCTATGTTGGAAAACTAAATAAAAATTTAATAGACGTGACAAACAAATCTCTTTCCTAAACTGCAAAAATTTCCACAAACGAAATGCTAAGGAGACTAATTTGAGCATGAGGTCAGGAAACAATAATGTGATAGTGACCTGTTGCCAATGGGAAAAACATTTTCCAGTATTTACAATTGTTTATTTGTTTTATTTCCCCTTAACCAGCTCTTAATTTGGCACATTTAAAATGCCTTTTCTCCCCTCACCACCTGTGATGATTAATTTTCATGTCAACTTGACTGGGCTATTCTCCTCCTATCTCTGTTTAAATTGACAGGCAAACTTGTCACATCCTAGTGAGTCAGCAGTAGACATGAGAATATTAATTTATTTGAGCATATGTATGTCAACGCCACTTGAAGAAAAGGCGCCAATGTGGTCTTAACATGTAAAACATTTTAGGTCATTCTATTCTCACTTTTGTCCCCTAAAGCACTATTCAAGTTGTACATTCCCCATACTGACAGGGAGGACAGTCTGCTATTCAATAATGCAGAGGAATCGTGAAAAGGAAAAACACAGAGCAGAGGATGAGGAGACATGTGTTTCAATCCAATTTGACCATTCGCTGCCTCTTAGATCCCTGAAAAATACATAAACCTCTCAGCGTTTTAACATCTTCAAATGTTAAATGCAGAATATGTCTTCAATTATATCTGAAGTAATTTATATTTGTGAATTTTGATGATTACACGTTGATTTTAAATGTTAAGTCCACACCCCCTCACAGTAACATCAATAAACACCTGGTGCTTACAATGTGCTAGATAATGTTTGAAGTGTTTCAAAATGCTGGAATTTTAAATCTCACAAAATGCTGTAAGACAGGTATTACTGTTATCCTCATTTTACAGATGAGAAAACTGGGGCATAGAAATTTACATAACTTACCCAAGGTCACAGAACGAGGATTTGAGCCTTGGAAGTCTAGCTCCAAAGCCATTGACTCCTTTATTCTATTCTTTTTTTTTTAACTTTCATATATACACAAATATTAATTAATGATCATTTAGGGTCACAAAAAATGAGTTTAATGCAATGCTGATATAATTTTATCTTTACCACTGTGTATAGACCCATGCTCTTATGCATTTAGTTCAATTGGTGTTTTTGTGTTTTGTTTTTGTTCTCATAAATATTTTTCTTCCCTCTTCTGCTGCCCATTACCTCATCGGTATAATTGTTATAGTTTCGGTTCCTTTCATGGGAAAATGATTGAAAAGTCTCCTTGATAACATGAAATATGATTCAGATTCTAAATGATAATAGCCAAGGCCGGGAGTCTGTCGAATCTAACTTGAGCAGGCACTTATGGCTGTGCATCATCTTTCTTAGAATTCACTAGACTAAAATCTTCTACATACCAGAGACAATTTCTGAGGACTGAATGAATAAACGAACGACTAAAATGAAAGTAAGCATTAGTATCATCACATTAAAATAAGAATATGACTGCTCAGAATCTTTGAATGTCATGATCGCTGCTACATGGGTAGGAAGTGGTAAGCCAGAATTTGAACACAGGTGACACTTATTTCTTAGAATGGTGTTATTTCCACAATGACACATCTGTCTCCAGCAAAACTTTTAGAGACTTTGCACTTACCATATAGAACCAAGGTATAGGCCGGGCACAGTGGCTCACACCTATAATCCTAGCACTCTGGTGTGCTAAGGCGGGAGGATTGCTTGAGGTCAGGAGTTCGAGACCAGCCTGAGCAACAGCGAGACCCCTTATTTACAAAAAAATAGAAAAGATTAGCCAAGCATAGTGGTGTGTACCTGTAGTCCCAGCTACTTGGAATGTTGAGGCAGGAGAATTCCTTGAACCCAGAAGTTTGAGCTTGCAGTGAGCTATGATAATGCCATGGCACTCTAGCCAGGATGACAGACTGAGAGAGTCTATCTAAAAAAAAAAAAAAAACAAAAAAATCCAAGCTACAGTAGCCAGATTTATAAAGATTTATAGACATGAAAAAACATGATGTTTTCTTTCTAGATGTGAGATTCATAGATCATTTGCATTAACTTATTAACTGTCACCTCCCAAGCTCAAATGATTACATCATTCCTTCCTCTGTGTGCAACATTAGATGCACAAATTCTTAAAAGCAATGATGTCCTTTCTGAATTACCCTTAAGAAGGTTTGGCTATAACACCAAATTCACCTTTTTTTCATGTAGTGTTTTTGAATCTGTTTTCTTTTTTAATTTTAATGAAATTTCTTGCCTGTGATATTGTTTTCCTCAGCAATCTGATGCTATTACTTCTATTGCTCTAATCTCTTTGTTAAACAGAACATCTCCTCATGTCCGTCCTTAAAATAGCATCTTATTTTATCAAAAACAACTTTTCTCACCTACTTGTACCTTATTACTACCTTGATTTTTTAAAACTTTTGATATCTATTTTTCCTCACTAGACTTTAAGCTCCATGGTCACATGTGTTGCCTCAGTTTCACTCACGAATTGGCCCCACTACGGAGCCTAAAGAGAGGGCAGTATGGGAACATGTTGACACTTTTTGGTATTTTCCCTTATCAGATTGTCGTTTAGGATTAGAGTATGCGTGTGTCTTGGGCAACCCTGTTTTGTAGGAGGAGGCTCTCTCTCTCATGTCCATATTCTCTGTTTCTTACTGCAGTGCACTTACTGAGGCGATCTCTTGTCTTTAGCAAGGCAGCCTGTCATTTGGTAGGTAAATTCAATTAACGAAGGATAAGAATTTAAAAGTGGTATAATGAGTACACAACTAAATTCTCTCCTTCAGTCTAGCTCTTTCAATAATAAAACTGCCATTTTAATATTCACCCGGCAATTTGTGTGTCTATTTTCTAAAATTTGTTACTAACACTGGAGGAAACAAAAATACGAATTATCTACTTATACCCTAAAATTTCAGTATACTGGAACACTGGCTGGGAACCTTGAAGGAGCCAGCGATGGATTAGTTTTGTATGAAATAAAATGTCAAGTGGATAAATTGACACTTCAAGCATGGCTCCAGTTCTTGACCTTTTAGGATCCCAGCAGCTTATTGCAGCAGAAGTCTACAGTGTTTAACAGCTATTTTATAAATAGCATGGAGCTTAGTAAACACACCTCACACAGACTTTGCAGCTGACCTTGACTGATGCAGGTGCAAGTTTGACCTAAGCAAGCATGATTGAGAAAGGCTTTAGATTACCAAGGGAAGGAGAATCTTTTAGCTCCAGCTAAGCCTTACTTGATAAAGACTTTCCAGAAATTGAGGGATAATCTTACATTTGTTCCCTGCAGTGTTTCTTGACATCAATTAGCTGAGCCTTCCTTCTGCAAAAGCTGTTAATATCCATGTGGACTATGCAAGGAATGAGTGAGGTTTGGTCTCATTTGTGTTTGACATTCATTGAGATTATTACTTGAAATTCTTTCCTCTTGCCACACTTGAAAGGGCTTCCAATTCCAAAAAGAGTGAAGATGGGACATGCCAAGAGCTAATCTCTTGGACTCATGTGGTATGTTCACACTCTTGAGGACAACCTCCTACCATGTAGTTCCAGATCGACTCTGATTTGGTCACTGAACTGGCTGTAACAATGGTATAAGATTTCTAAGGTCCTGACTGAGACTGTATTGATCCACAAAAAAAGATTCAATTAATCAACAGATACTCAAGAACAGCAGAGAGAGGCATATTACATTGGCAATGGCTTTTACTTGAACCTACGTTTAAGAAATTTTGAAGGAGATTATTACAATGTTAAAACCCCAGATTCAACAATGAAATGTTGTAACCTACATTTATCTTAGAAATAAGGTTGGTAGATAATTTGTAAAAAGAAATGCAAGGGTTAAACATACGGTAATTGAAATGTTGTAATTGGCCATGTCTCAGAAAATGGTTTTACCTTTGGAAAGAGAAGAGGGCAGATTCAAAAGGAATCAAGAACACGGGGACCTACCTAAGAGGTACTTTGAAGTCTTTACCACCAGATAAGGACCAGATAAAAGGGCAAATGAGCTCCATTTACACCAAATACTCATCTCTGGCAATGGTAAAATTTCTTAGCAGTGAACTTGAGTGAGTTCCGTAAAAAGAGCTCGTACTGAAGAAAGCATTGAGAGGCACCGTCGTATAACAGCAGATGGGAAGCCTGCAGCAACAGCAGCTAGAAAACCATCTCATGAAGACTGAGAAAGCCATATGAAGCCATTACAGAGTATTTGCACATTTGAGAGGAGAACACTAGACAGATCATAACGCGCTGTAAGCACTACCAGGTTTGTTTTGAAGGAAGATCATTGTAGTAGTTGAAAATGTAGATATTGTCCCCACCGCTACCAAAAGTTAATTCCACAGAGTTTTGGAGCACTTGTTATTTGTCAGGCATAGCAGTCATGGTAGGGAACAGATATAAATCTCCAAAACTCAGCAGGGCCTCTGGAAAGGAGAAACAAGATAGGATCAAAGCATCTAAGGAATAGCCCACTACAACCGAAAAAGATATAGTAGCAGAAAAAGATGTATTTTGCTGTCAAAATGATACCAGTTATTCCAGTTCTGAAAGATCCCAAAACAGAGCAGAGGAATGGCCTCTTTTGTGCTGTGCTCATATGGGTGAGGTTGCAGTGTTCACTGGGTCTCTGGGAGGCAGTGCATTTAGAGGTCTCAGCAGCAGCTGAACTGAGAGAGTGCTGTTGCTAAGTCTGTGGATGAAAGGGCTGTGAGGATAAGGAGCATTACTCGGGCCCTAAGGAGAGATTTAAAAGGCTTCAAAACATGGAGAATGAGGAAAAAAGGAAGCATTATAGTTATCACTAATGCCAATTTACAAACTCCTCAAGAAGACTGAAATGTCACTCTGGGAGACGGGAGTCAGGTTGCATAGGTGAATATTACTGACTCCATCTGATAAAGCTCAGTGCTATTAATAGAATTAACACAAACAGACCGAAGAATTGACTATGAGCTCCTAGGTCTTAGACGTCGGACCACTGGACCAGGCTGATTGAAATTCTGGGAAGGAGCCAGTCAAGGAGAATAATTCTTCTCTTTTTTGATGTTTAATAGTAATAGGAATATAACTGAACCATGTATAGTGTTATAATATTTACTTGTGGTAAGTCTTGTAGAAGCCAGGGTTGCCTATGTTAAGACTGTGGGGTCAGTGCAGTGAAATTTTGTATGGTCTATTAAATTTTTGAGCTTTTGAAAGAGAGAGCTCATAAGAGATTTTCAGTGAAAGTATTTGAAATTCAGAGGTCCTGAACGAACCATACTCCTTCCAATAAAATGGCTCAAGCTACAACTGCTAAGGGAAGTTCAACTCCTCTAGGCATTTAACCAAGACCCATCCAACTGAGATTGAGCAGAGAAAGAAATTGGAGGGCAGAGAATATTGGAGAACTCTAATTTCTTTAGGGTTTAATCTAAAACTTTATTTAAGTTAAAAAAAAATGTGGGTTTAAATTTGGGGCTTTGATTCCTTCTTATGCATTTAATCATTATAAACGGTATTCATAGTTTACGTTTGTAACTTTTTAGAATTGCATTTCTTGGAATAATTTTCTGCTGTCATTTACATACATTGTTGCCATGTCTTCTGCAAGATATATTGGATAACCTGATGGGTCACAGTTTAGGAAAAATGTAGAAGAGGAATTGAATTTCTTAGAAGTGACAGGTTAGATTATTTTAATTTATAAGCTCTTCATTTCTTGTCTTTCTAAGACCCAAGCTAAACTGCATGCCAGAGGTTCTAGCAAGATAAAATTGGTACAGTGGAGTGTTCTCATAAAGCAGGAGCAGAGATAGTTTTTAGACTCTTAGACCTCCTAGAGAGGACAGCCACAGCTTTAGTTGACCAGAACTTTCATTTTAAAGCTCAGAGGGCTAAAGGACCAAAATCTGCGGAAGGGAGGAGGGATTTATTTCCTCTGCCATCATGCCAAGTCACATGTCTAGCTAGCCCATCACATTTGCTCATTATTATGAGCACGGTGATAAACAGAGAAGGAAACTGAGAGTTCATAGCCATGCTTGGGAAATTTGCTCTCATCAGAATCGGTGGAGACAGGGCTAAGGATTGCTAACGGAGATCCAAGCCACCTTTCCCAACCTCATGTCAGCAGTCAAAAGCTGAGATGTTGAGATCTCCATTTTACAGAGAACTGGTGGAGACTCGTTTGTTATTTCGAAACTTCAAAATGAGCCTCTGAGGTTGACATCACTTCCCTCAGTTTAAAGCTAAGGAAGCCACTACTCAGAATTAAGCAAATTTCCCAGAGACACACAGTAAGTGAGAAGAAAATATTCAAAACTAGATCTGTCTCACATACAGGCATCTGCTGTTCCCCCATTGTGTTCCTCAAGAACTGGTCCTGTCTCCCTAACTAACCACATGCCTAGCAGCTTAGCCTCAGGCATCATTTTACCCTCTGTTATATCATGCTAATAAATTTTCAATAAATACTATATGTTTTAGCTTCCCAAGCATTGTCATATAGAGCTTCTCTTGTGTTTTAAGTTAGATTACTTCTACCTATCCTTCAGCCACTCGTCTTTTTGGTCTTGTTTTATTCTAGAAGTCCTCTGCAATCTTTCTAGATGACCTCCTTCCCTCATTGCTCTCAACATCTCTTAGCATGTCACTTTTCACAGTGGCACCTGACAACTTTCTGATGGTATGTCTATCTGCTCTTTTAGCTGTTTTTAATCATCTTGGTATTTTCCTGCACTAGCAGAATTCTGGGCATGTAGTAGTTGCTTAGTGTTTGTGGAATGAGTCTCCTTTTAATTTTTCAATCCTTATCTAATGAAGGTTTCAAACAATATATCCAATTGATCCAGTATGTAATAGCATTGAAAAGCTTTGATTTGCCTGCAGACATGAAGAAACCCGTGGACTTCCTTCATCTGATCTTGGATAATCAGACTAAACAGTGAGTATCAACATTAATGCCTGAGAAATTGTTCTTTTCTTGCTTCACTTATCCATTCATTTCCAAAGATATGGAAGTCTGAGATCTATGACAACATTTCTCCCTTTTCTGACAGTTGCTCTTAAAAGAAATGCCCCTTCTTTGAAGCCCTGTGCAAGATTTTGAAATTCTAAATTTGTATCTTTATTGTGTCTATTGGCAATCTATTTTAAAATATAGTAAAATGTGATTTTCCACTAAAAACCTGGTGGTCTTTATGTATTTCATCTATTTAACTGCTCAATATTAATGAACTTTATTGGGTAATTGATCGATTTGTCCACTATTTCCTGTGTTAATCAGAAAACATACAAGAGTATGTAAACCATTTCAGAGAACTCAATTTCCATATTTCAGTGGAGGGAAGAGCCTGTTGTCCTCAAAGAGTTAATGTGCTTCTCTGAAACATCTGCTTTATTTCTAGAGTGACTCGAACACTGAGGAAAATCTGGTTTAGAGTTTGGGGATGTTGCAAGATACATCATCTCTTCACACATTTGCGAAGTGCATGCCATAGCACAACACACAATTTGTCAGATTGTGTTCATTTGTGAGAAAGCAGTCCTGGGGTTAAACCTGCTTCCCCAAATTTCTATTCTGTCATTTCTTATATTTAAGAAAGGTTTCAAGACCAAGTACTGTCACCTATATATGGTACTGTACCAGCCACTGATGATAAATAACACTTGTAACTGCTTGTGGTACATTTACTCACAGATGATATACATTTTACAATTTATGGTGAGCTTTACAATTCCTCTGATTTGAAGCAGGTAACAAAGAATTGTTAGAGTTTCAAAACTCAATCTGTTAGGTGTTTTTTTCTATCAAAACTGTTATTTATAGCACAAAAGGAGACTTTGGGGATGATGTCATTCTGTCCCTTCATTTTATAGATTAAGAGCTTGAGACTTGGGAAGGTTAATTGATTTTCCCGGAGTCCCAGAGCTAGTTAGTGGCAGAGGCAACACCAGAACCCATCTTTTTCTTGTCTCGAAGGCTTTCTTTCCACTGTACCAGGCTGCCTTTGGTCTCTGACTATGCAAACCAGACTTCTGAAGTGCATTATTAAAGGATTATCTGTTCTGCCTTTAGTGGCTGGGTCAACAATAAGATTATTAAATTTTTTATCTCACTTAGAGCTCTCTAAACTGGAAGATTCTCATCTGCCAGACTTAATCTGTCAAAAATATGCAGGAGGAAGTAATGAGCACACATGGTCATCACTGAATTAGACACCGAAAGTCATTAGCTGAGCAATACCTGATCCGATCTACAGTCAAAATATTTTGTGGTGAGAAAACCATTTCTTCTTTCCACTCATGCTTCCGTGAAAGCCTGTACACGGATAGCCTGGTCTGAACCTGCACAGATAGCTCCTGGAAGAGCCTACACTCTGACATCTGCATAAATGTCAAATGAATCTGCTGTATGATAATGAATACAAAATGAATTAATAATGATATGTGAGTCATGAATACAATTTACAGTTCCTCAGACAAAATAGTGTCTTTTTTAGCATGCACCTGCATAAACTACCTCCTGCAAGCCGCAGTGGAAACCTCCCAGACTCTCTCCTGGCACACCACCGCCATCTACTGTCGCCCAGGAGGGTAGCAGCCTTCCTCAAAAGCCTGTATCCCGTGCTTGCTCTGCTCTCCATCAGCATCTGCTCCGTCTTATTAGCAAACATATATTGGTTTGTATTTGTTTTAGAAGTCTTTGGCTCTTCAAGGAGTTCTCATCGTTCTTTCATCTACTTTCATTCCAAATAACTTAACACTACTCCAGGGCAAAGAATACTTGACAGCTTGTTCTATCACACTGTGCAGTCTAAACACTATGCATAACCCATCTTTAACTCAATGCAGTTCTTTGTTTTTTCCTTTTTTTAAATAACAATGTGTTCACTTATCCCTCGCTACTTTTGAGTATAATTTTCTTTGTGGAAGTTCTCCAGCTTATCAAACACTCCAAAGTTTTCCATATTTCCCCCCACAATAAATGCCACATTTCTTAACTCCTCAGACAGATATCATTAAAATCAGGAGTGGCATTAGCTTTATTTCCCTCCACCCTGTAGTGGATATTGGCTGTTTTCTGTCCGCTGCCTCCCCGTTGTCGCCAGCATCCATTCATTCCTTAAGTGGTTTGAATTTCTCCTGTTAGCACAGGGGACGCTAAGAAAGTACTTACTTTTTGAAAAGTCAAGTCGATCTCTCAGTGGACGAGAGAGCACAGCGGACGTGCACGGAGGGAGGCCAGTTAGGAGCTGTCCTGGAAATCCAGCTCAGAGCTAACCGTACCTTCCCCAGTCATGGTGGCGGTGCTGAGAAGTGGCCGGATTTGAGATGTGTTTGGAAGGTAGGGTTAATAAGTATTGCTGATGAATTGGATATGAAGCAAGAAAGAAGGAGAGGACTCAAGGATGACATATCGTTTTTTGCCCTGAACAATTGATTTGGAGAAGAAATCAGAAGTTCTGTGTTAGATGTTTTGAATTTGAGATTTCTACTGGACATTCAAATAGAGCTGTCTGGTGGTGGGGGTTTCGTTAGCATGCTGATTTTCTTTAGGGAAATTACTCTTTCCTATAATATGCAGTCCAGATAGAACTATAAATTAAGATGTTCTACCTTTATTGTTCATGGAGTAGAATTGCAGATAAATATATTATGTCTGAGACAAAAAAGCTAAATTAAAAAATGAAACATTCATTTTCTCTCATGAAGAGTTCAGAAAAACTGTAACCTCTTTACCCAGTGCTAGAATTCATCTGAAAGTAATGATTAGCTCTTTTAGAAACAAACTTCTCTATCATCTCTGTATTCTTCCTTATGCTTTGCATGCTCTAATTTGGATATGAAAAATTGAAATGAAAATGGAAACTAACACAATCTTCTCTCTCCTCATCTTTTTCATGTGGGAATTGACCACCAAATCTCTAAGGCCTTCCACTTCTAACCCTCTGATTCTGTGATAGTGCCTAACTAGAACAGACGATGCATTTCTTTGTAACTAGGTCACCCTATTAAAAATCAGTCCATTTATTTTCCAGATTACAGTTTTCACAATCATGTCATCTTTAAAAAATATTTGCTAAGATTTAGGAAGAAAGAACGTTGTTGCCAAGTAACCAACTTGTAGAAAGAAATGAGTTAGGTAGTACATAGCAGAAAACGAAAATAAAAATTCCAAAACAAATTCTTCAAAATCACCACTAAGAATATGTGCACAAGTTTAATACCTACTGGTAAGATGCATCCATGTTTTAATTTTCAAGTCTAATGTTGAGATTAAAAAGGAAGGGGTGAACAAATATTGCCATCGCACAGGTGGAATCACATATTAACTGAATATGTCCACAATGGTGTGTTGAAAAAGCCCAATACTGTCCTCTAATTAATTTATTTACTATACATGTATACATATATATATATATATATATAGAGAGAGAGAGAGAGAGAAGAAATAAATTGCAAGAGGTGTTGTGATGTACCTTGATTGAATATTGAATAAAGTCATTTAGAAATGGGAAAGTCAATATGAAAAGAAACAAACAGGTTTAAGAGGCAACTCAGTATTAATAAAAAACATTTCTAATTTCATTATATTATCTATTTACTATTGGTTAAGTCTCATACAATTCTAGACTTTACTTTGCACTTCATGATTTTTTTTTACCATCCCTAGATACTTCATAGATCCACTCTTCCTTCTGGTTTCTAAACTCTCTTGTACCTGTCTATCAAAACTGGATTCCACAGATCATAGTACAATTTTCACTTTTTTCTTCTTTTCTCCCAGACAAAAGGAGGCTGTTCATCTGATCCTCCTCACTGAAATAGAGAAAAGAGAGTTTAATAGCTTTAACAAAATCTTTCATTTTATTTGTCAAAGTCATTCTATTCATACAGTGCATTTTACAGTGCTGACAACATTTCACCCTATGCACAAAATACTCCAGAGACTTCTCTATGATTTTTAGCATTTTTAATCTCTATTAATATGGTTAACATTTATGTATATGCACTTAAATGGCCACTCAATGGAGTAGTTACCCCTGGGATCACTGGCAAGAAAACATTTCGCAGATAATGTATCATCACTTCTTTGTGAGCCAACATCAGACACCAATTACAAATTAACTTACAAATGTCTAAGGTGTAGCTAGGAATAAAAAATATATACTTTTCAATTGATTTTATGTTCTATGTTGCACTTCATTTGAAGTTTGTCACTATATGTATACATTAATGGAAAAATAAATGGAAAAAAATTCCATAAGTTTTTTTAGCATAGAAAATCAGATATAATATGACCATTAGGTCTATGGGAGAAACTATTAACTCTCTTATATGTATATATAACCCCTTCCTCTTTTTATAGTATTAAAACGTTTAGCCGAACATACGATTACCTAGAATAAAGACCACATTTTCTAGCTTTCTAGCATCCCCTTTAGCAAAGTGTGGCTATATGACTAAGTTCAGAGCAATACAGCATAAAGGAAATAGCATGCGAACATTCCAATCTGTACCCTAAAGGGAAAGTGTCCTGCTCCCTCACCCCATTACTGCCTGCTGGGAATAAATCACAGTGAAGCATCTTGAGCTCCTCAGATAAATGTAACCACCTATAAATGGTAGAGCAAAAAGATAGCAGGATGCTGGGCCTCTGATGACTATCTAACACAGAATGATCAAACAAGGACAACTTGTGTATGAATGCAAAACGAACTTCTACCTTGGTTAATTGATTTTTATTTTGAGTCTCTGTTTCAGGTGGCCATTCTATATTCTAATGATATACTTTCCCCACACTCTGCTTATAGGAGGGCTATCTGAAGGGGGTTACATTTTAAAGCACAACAGTGAGCTGTTCATACTTGAATATGATTAAGAGCCAGCAAGACCAGTATAGCATGTGAAATGATAATTCTCTGATGTTAACATGTATTCTAGGTCACTCATTACAAAAATCTAGGTAACATACACTTTACTTGGTACTCTGGAAAAATAAATTTAATAGAGTTGATTTTTAAATATTCACAAAAAAATCCATTAATTTACTCATAGTTCCGTGTAAATGATTTTTATTAGCCATCTACCATATGTACGTCCTCTATTTGTCTATGCATTCGAGGAGGGACAAATGCTCAGTTGAATTAAGAAAGATACGGGTTTAAAAATTTCTCTAAACTCTAGTTGCTGTAGAGCTGTAGGCAATTTATAGAACTTCTCTAGGTCCCAATTTTCTCATATGTAAAAAAGAATAATGTTGATACATAATTCATAGGATTATTAGGATTGAACAAGATAATGTATATAGAGCTGTTATGTCTACATAGAGAAATTAGTTTGCTAGCATAGTTGTTGGTATTACTGTTATTATTACTATCATTGTATAGTATACATATAATATATACATATACATGTATATAAAATAATTAGATGAGTATAAAGAATATACTGAGGCCAGGCACAGTGGCTCATGCCTGTCATCCTAGCACTTCAGGAGGCTGAGGCAGGAGGATCACTTGAGCCCAAGAGTTTGAGGCTGCAGTGAGCTGTGATGCTGTCACTGCAGTCCAGCCTGGGCTACTTACCAAGACCCTGTCTCTACAAAAAAAAAATGAAAAAAAGAATATACTGAGATAAAGAATAATATGATAGGTTTTGATATTTGAGAAACTTGTCATCCAGGAGAGGATATCAGGTAACTTGCTAATTGGTTATAATATAAAATTATTAGATCTACCGAAAGTTCCCATGACAGTTGTAAGCAAGTGGTTGTTTCTGGTTGGGGATGCCAGAAAATGTTTAATAAGCCAGTAACATTTTTACTGTATATTGAAAAATAAGACAGCTCTTCAGAGGTGGCACATGGAGTCAGGATAAACTGGTGTCTTGTTGGATAGGACAGTGTTAGCAAATGTACAATGGTCAGAGAATTATACTGGCTTTGTAATTGTGAACAGACACGAAAGCTCTTTCAAATGCCATAGTTTCAAAAGGAAAGGAAGATTTTTGAAGGAGATAAGATAAACTACAAATAGTATAAATATTTTGTCACTTCCATTAGAATCAGAGCATTGGAAATAAACCAAAGGGTCAGAGCTATACACGGCTTTACTTGTGCCCATTGCCAAGTTAAAAAGAAAACTAGCCATCAGCTTCCCGGGACCATCATATAAAAAGTGACACACAAATATCACTGAAATAAATCTGAACTAAAGTGTAGGTAATTTAGATTTCTACGTCTGACTCACTGCAGAATGTAATTTGTAGCTACATAAAATGTAAATTGGTCTCTTTCCCAGTAGAGTATGCCTTTGGTGGTAAATTAAAAACAAACAAGCAAACATTTTGTTAGCCATCACCAATCTCCGTAGAGTGAAAGGACAAATTTTACCCTGCAACAAAAGGTTGGCTAACTATCTTGAGATAAGCTATTTAGTTCTCTTGAAAATAGTCCAAGTTGTCTGAAATTATGAGAACAAATAATGTATGGCATAGCACCTTTTCCAGGACTATAAGATTGATTTCATTGTCTACATTTCATGCCTTTTAATATGCATTCCAAGAATTTTTACAGCAGAAAACTGAATCAAGAACAAGAACATAGGGACTTGGAAATAATTTAGTCAGTATAGAAAACAAAAAAGGTAACTCTCAAATAATTCCCCTTGTACTCTATCCATGTAAATTACCTCTGTCTCTGTTGTGCATAATGACTACACATATCTAGGTGATAGCAGCAGAAAAGCTTTGAGAAAAGTTTCTAATATAAGATTCTTAGTTATAATCAGGGTAATCAGTGTATGTGATAAATTCCTTATTATATGTTCAATATAATAATTTCTTTTTGTTTTCCTTTAATCCCCCATATGTTTCAAAAGTTGAACAAATGCTTAAACAACATTGGGAAAGGTTGGAGATTCTAGATTTATATGTAAGGTTGAGCAAAATAGACATTTATCTGGTCTCACTCCCAGGACCCACTAAAATGTTAATAAACTAATACCACTTATAATAAAAAGTATAAAATAATCAGAGCAGAAGGAACAAAAATTGTGGGAGGATTCATGCCCAGGAGATTATAAGAAGTTTAAATTTATTGAAGATAGAGAAAGAGGGTATAATACTAATAACTAATGTAGCCAGTTAGGATCAATTAAGATCAGAGAGGCCTAATGCAAAAAAGAAAGCGCTTGAGCTTTGCTGAACCCTGGGGAGGTGTGACACTCTTGAAGTCCACATGCAATACAAACTGGTCTTAACACAAGAGCTCAGAAACACTGAGATCGATTGAAAGACTATAGACAAAAGCATGACTTTCCCAGCCCAATCTTTATATTCAGAAAAACCCACTCACCAGAAAACACACACCCACACCCACACAGACCCCTAAAAAAAACCCAAAAAAACAATTATCACAAGAAAAAAAGTTAAGCAAAACACAAGCAAACAAAAAACCCAAAACAGGGAGAATGGCAGCAGAGAATTCAATGGGCATTGGCACAGAAGAGGAAAAAATAATGGCCAACTTCCAATTCTCTTAAAAGTGAGTGGACAGTCTCCCTCCATTTACACATATATGAAGCTTTTGCATATTTAGGTTTTTATGTTGTTTGTTTTTGAGTTTTGAAATGGCATCTGACAAACTCCATTTCATGTATGGAGGTGGAAAATCTATTCAGTCGTTCATTTAGCCAACCAGTTATTCATCCGATACACATACTAAAATACTAAAAAAATACATAGATAAGATAGTTTAGAAGGCAGATTTATTGAAAACAGTTTAATTTATCCATGAAAACAAAAATATCAGAAGTAGCCATAGAAATGACTTTGACATCTCCTAATACCTCTGAATGTGAGCTATTTTCTATTGAGGCAGAGTCTGTGAATGCAGCCAGGAGTAAAACACGACCTTCACTTACAAGTTTGCCCTCTAGCAGAGGAACCAGACCCAGAAGTGCTGCAGTAAAAGAATACCATGTGTTACGGGAAGTAAAGAGGAAGAAGCTTGAATCTCAAATGGCAGAGCTGGTGGTAGCGAGGCCCAGAGACTGGGACGATTGGGTAATTGAGCATTCCAGAGTTTCATCATGGAGTGACCAGCATAGAGACTGAAATTTTAAAAGCAAACAAACACAAGGCTTAGGAAAAACACTATTAGCTTTTATCCTGAGGCAGCATAAAAAGATTATGGAACAAAGCCAGAATTTAGTAACATAATACGGTGGCTTCAAATTAATATTTGCACTACCTGAAGAACACTTTCAACAAAAGAAATGAATGTCTGTTCTCTGTATGCTTCAATGGCCATATTGTGATTTTCTGTATACATTTTTATTTATACTCCATCACTCTGCTCATTTATCTAGATCATAATACTTTCAACAAGGAAGTCTCCGATACATGTTTGTTGAATTACCAAATTAGTTAATAAATTAGTTAATACATTTAAAAATGGAGTATTAAGATATTTAATAATTTCAGTGAGTTCTTTGCAAACAAATGTATAACAAAAGGTTTCTGATCATTGCTATTATGTTTGCCCCCTTTGTTATATTAGCCACCTTATTCAAAATTTTGCTTTTAAAGTACTCTAAAGATATTTCATGCAAATAAATATCAAAAAAGAGCAACAGTAGCTATACTTATATCAGATAAAATATACTTTAACTCAATAATGGTAAAAAAAACACAAAAGAGACAAAGAAGGCCATTATATAATGATAAAGAAGTCAATAGAAGCAAGAGGATATAACAATTGTTATTATACATTCACCCAACACTGGAGCACCCAAATATATAAAACAAATATTAATAGACCTAAAGGGAGACATTGAGTGTAATACAATAATTGTAGGAGACTTCAACATCCCATTTTCAGCAATGGACAGATCATCCAGACAGAAAATCAACAAAGAAATACTGCAGTTAAACTGCACCGTAGACCAAATGAACCTAACATCTAGGGAACATTCCATCCAATAACTGCAGAATACACATTTTTCTCAATAGCACATGGAACATTCTCCAGGATAGATCATATGTTAGCTTACAAAACAAGTCTTAACAAATTTTTAAAAACTGAAATGATATCAAGTATCTTTTCTGACCACAGTGGAATAAAACTAGAAATCAATAATAGAAGGAATATTGGAAACTGTACAAATTCATAGAAATTAAACAACATGCTCCTGAGCAATGAATGAGTCAATACAGAAATTAAAAAAGAAATTTAAAAATTCCTTGAAACAAATGAAAATGGAAACACAACATACCAAAACCTATGGAATACAGCAAAAGCAGTTCTATTTATACTCTATCACTCTCCTCATTTATCTAGATTATAATATTTTGAACAAGGAAGAAAGTTCAATAAGTCAAACAAGAAAGAAGTTTACCAGAAAAAAAAAAATAGCTACATAAAGTGATCTAAATCCATACACATTGAAGAAAGATAATTCTAGGGTATTTATCTTTATATACCAAAATATAAAATAATACTCATATGAAAGTCATTATTCATGTTATCATTATCATAATATGTAATAAAACATTCTTCACACCTGCCCTAAATTCTCCAGACATCAATTTTTGTAGGGTATTTAATGACATTTTTGAAGTCATGTGACCTTATCTTCAATGCCTGTTCATTATTGTAGATAGTATTGTGTAATATCAATTACAAATATGCAAACTATGCCTTGTCCCTGCTGAGGTTCCATGTTACTGAAACTTATTATTAGTGCACAGTGTTTACAGCTTAGGAAAAAATTGCAGTACTATATTACAGATTTTCTAGAGTTTGATTAATAAATAACTGCCATTTACAGAATACTTACTATACTTTGGACACAAGACCCTGTACCTTGACAACATCATCCAAATCACCCTTACAACAACCCTATAAGGTAAAATATTTTAATCCCATTTTTCAGATAATAAACTGAAGTTTATTTGGATTCAATTACCTAGCTCAGGTCATAATTATGGAAGTAATAGAACTGAAATTTGTGACAGCAGTCATCATCTGACACTTGAAACTTATTTTCCTAAGTTCATTATTTATTGGATGTGCCTTAGGCCATGTATATAAAATTTGCCAATATTATTAGCAGCATCTAATTATGAAGATAAGCTCAAAATCAACATGCTTTGGATTGCACACAGGAAATCTATTTATTCAGCCAAATAGTTCATTAGTGTCACAGCTGACAGCTCACCTTTCTCCTCACGGCCACAAGATTGTCAGTCCAACAGAGCTTTCGTTTACACCTGCATCCTGTTTTTTGAATAACATCCATGTAAGTTCTACTCCTATCATTTCAGTTTGTAAGAGCTAGTACCATGTCACTGACATGGGTAGGTGGTTTGGATATTTCAAAAGAAAATACAATTAGGAGAATAGAATATATTTTATTTATGAAGTCTAGAGTTGCTTAGGTTTATATTTTAAGTCATATTTTGTTACTCTACACTATCTTTTATGTGAAATGAATACTCAATGTCCAACCTAGGAGTAGGTTGGAAAAAATGCAGACTTTTTCCAGCATGAATTTCGATATACTGCACAATATAGTTTTTATGTCCTTGGAAAGTAGTGATACAAAAAAACTGGATGGCACACTTTGCTTACATGTCAGGCTCACTTCTGTTGCTCCTTGGCATAATAGTAAAAGATCCTTTGCCTTTTCATTTATGTTAATACTTCCCTAATATATTCATGTTAACACTGACCTTAAATCTAGAACATACCCATAATTACAATTTCATATTTTAAAAGTAATTAGTTTATTTAAAGAATTCGTTGCATTGTTATTTTCTCTGATCTTTCTTCAGCGTGACATGTTATGGAGTTTTCACCATCAGCAGACAATTCATTCCCAGTGCACCCGGCACTACGGCAAACTCCCCCAAGGACAATACACATTCTACCACTGCCAGTGGGATGAAGATTACTAATGTTTCCTCTCAACAATATCTCTACGAAACTCTTCTTTCCCCTGTTTCTCTGTAAGAATCGCTGGTACTTCATAGTATGTATGGGGCTACAGGTCTGAATGCAATCGTATTTTCCATTCAGTAACAATATCTCTCTCAGAAAGGTACACAAGAGCTTTATAACACATGCTCCCTAGAGGAATGGTGAAAGTGGCTCTGTTTTCATCCCTGTCTATGACACTCTCAAAACTCAGCCTGTTGAAATGAACACTCGAATGCTCATACTCTCTGTCTCCTGCTCTCTCTCCCATGAACACACACACACCTTCCCTCCTCTCTCTCTCTCTCTCTCCCCTTCTCTCTCCCCCTGCTAATTTATCCCCTCTATTTTTATTTTATACAAAAGCATGCAATTACCCACAAGATTGTCAAATTTAATCTTAAATTTTCAAACAACTGAGGAAAATCAGTTTAAATATAATATGAATATCTCGCATTGAGATCTACTTTCAGAACCTGCCTAGAACACTTGCTTTTGAAAACACAATATCTACACGTAAAAGAAGAGCCAATAAGCTGGCCTACCAGTCACATGATTTTAGTCATCCAAGTTCTACAAAGTACTTACTTTAGACAAACTGATCTTTTTGAGCACAATGTGGCTTTAAGCTACTAAACTTGGCAATGCAGTAAAATTTAATCTTTAATGAAAACTTAGTCTCCCAAATTAATGAATACAGCTGCCCATGACTATTCGTACTCAAAGATTCAGTAATCATTCATGCAACGTAATTCAGGTGGCCATAAGGAAACCACCTGCCCCAAAATGTTTATTCCTAGTGATCCATGATATTTTTCTTGAAATTTTTCTTTTCATTCTGAGAAAAACCACTATGCTCTCAAAACTTTCCTGCTAAAATGAAATATTTCATGATATAGGACATAGGAGAGTTTTCCAATGTATTTATCTAACAGCCCTTATCAGCACCCAAATGAGATGAGAGACAAATTGGAAATAATTTAATTGACAAGAATTCGAAAGGTTCATAGCTCTATTTATAGAGTGTTTGTTCACTATTTACTACATAATATAACAAAGTTTCCCTATTAGAATGAGGAGCTAGATGCAGCCAGTAGATCTCCTGAGGAAATGGATACCAAAATGGGAAGTCCTAATGATGGAGTTTATCTCATTCACAGATATTGGCCTCAAGCATTTATGTAAATGCATAATATCAGAATTGTGCAGAATGTGCCTGGGCAGGACTGTTCGCATTTTTGGTGGTCCATAAAAGTGTCTAATTTTCTAAGTAAAGTATCAGAAATGGTACCAGAGGCTTATGGAAGAACATTGCAGTCCCCTGCTTGTGTAACTCAAAAATTCTCAATTCTTTTCCTCCTACGTGGTCACTGGGAGAGGAGCTAAACTTACTTTCTCTCAATCCATCCATCTGTAAAATTACTACTCTATTTATTAAATATTTCAGAAGTCTTCACAATGTCCTGAGCACTGAATATAACATATTAATATATATAAAGATGCTGTTTGTGCCCTCTAGGAGCATAATGAAGCTTACCACCTTCTAGGAATGTCTTTGGGATTGAAATACTATTTTAAAGTGCCAAGAGCTATTCAGAAGAAATGTGCTGTATAATTACAAATATTATTATAGATGAATAGATATGTCCCATTAAACACTAGAATTGGTTGCCAAGGGAGTTTATGGAAACTTTTTCCCTGGAGAGCGTAAAAAAAAAAGCCAAAATGGAGCAGCCAGAAATACAACTGCCTAGAGTGTTTAAGTAGAGCTGTGCCTAGCACAAATTGGGAGAGTTACAGAGAGAAAAACCAAATGAACTCTCAGATTATCAACATTAGTATCATGTAAACAACAAGGCTGGAAAGAAATGAACCAAATAAACAATGAAATTGAAAAACAAAGAGAGCATAGGCTCCAACTGAGTTAGAAATTAGGAGATGAAAAACTATTCAGTTTAAATAGACAAATATCTATTTAATTAATTGCCAGGTACCTCCACTTGTTGTATTTCTGGAACATCACGAATATGGTTCAAAATAAAATCTACCATATTATAAAAAGGCATGGAGCTAAATTTCTTATCAATGAGGCTTAATGGGTTCTATAAATCAGTAAAGTTACTAATAATAGTAATCAGAATATTCTAAAAATGAGGTATTCTAAATAATAATTTTTTATGATCAATTCCTGAAAGTGCTTATTTCCTTAATTTAAGCCATCCTGATCAAAATAATTCTATAATCTATTGCAGCATTGTCTGCCAGAACAAATCCAGTAAAATAAATATAATTTATTCTATACTAAGAGTAGACCTTTAGAAAATTGAGATTTTTTTCAGTGACACAAAGATCTTTAATATTACATTTTTCTGCAGATTCAGAAACATCCACTCAAACATAAGATTGTTTGACAACAACTCAATGCAAATGTTCAGCTATATTAAGAAAGTCCTTGATGTGAACTTATTTGCGGTCATTTATTTCTTTCTCATAAAATCTTAATAAAACACGAACAACTGCATGACCTTCACAGAAGGATAACAGGACTACCTGTTGACAGAATTAATTATTGACTCAAAGGCTGTGAAATACCCTTCAATTGAGTTATTTTCACAATCTCGAGAAACTATTCTTCTTCTCTGGCATTATCACTATAGTGAATTGACAGGAGTGTTTAAAACATTATCTGCTATTTCTGCAGCACAAGCCCAGTGGACTAGGTCAATCGCCTTGTCAGTTTCAGCCCAATCCTCTGTCTGACTTGTATGAAGCTGCGTGCTAAGGTGGGGAGAGCCAAGCAGGAAACCTGGATTATAGAATCTAGAGGTTTTTTTTGTTGTTGTTGTTTTGTTTTGTTTTGTTTTGTTTATTATTCCAAGGTATTGTGAGGGTACAAACATTCTAGTTACACTTTATGTCTTTGCCTCACCCAAATGCGGGTTAAAGCCGTGCCCTTCCCTCCCTTTAGTGCTCCCCGTGTCCTTTAGTTGTAGATTTGCTCCCCCATCCCCCTAATCCCTGGAGAGTATTTCTGCCATGTGATCACCCTAGTGTTGATCAGTTAGTACCAATTTGATGGCGAGTACAAA
>CAUYSK010070434.1:0-32256 GCA_963575035.1 Avahi laniger | reverse complement strand
CTCACGCCTATAATTCTAGCTCTCTGGGAGGCCGAGGCTGAAGGATTGTTTGAGCTCAGGAGTTCGAAACCAGCCTGAGCAAGAGCAAGATCCCATCTCTACTAAAATTAGAAAGAAATTAATTGGACAACTAAAAATATATAGAAAACATTAGCTGGGCATGGTGGCGCATGCCTGTAGTCCCAGCTACTCGGGAGGCTGAGGCAGAAGGATTGCTTGAGCCCAGGAGTTTGAGGTTGCTGTAAGCTAGGCTGATGCCACGGCACTCTAGCCCCAGCAACACAGTGAGGCACTGTCTCAAAAAAAAAAAAAAAAAACAACAACAACAAAAAAAACCCAGCTGGGAGAAAATTCACTTTTAAGCTCAGGCAAGTGGTTGTTGAGATTGTTGACAGGAGTCAGTCTCACAGGTTGTTAGTCTGAGACCTCCCTTGGCCCTTGTCTGACATCAAAAGGGCAGCTCCCAGCATGACAGCTGGCTTCACCAGAGTGAGAATGGGAGAAGCCAAGAGAGTGAATACAAACAAGTCAAAAGTTACAATCTTTTATAGCTAGGGTTGCCATATTTAACTAATAAAACTATAGGACTCCCAAAGCAGTGCCAAGAGGGAAATTTATAGCTCTAAATATGTATGTCAAAAAAGAATTGCTTCTTAGTCTTTTGGCTAAGATCAAGTGAATGTCAGAAAAGAAGAGAGATTTGAAATCAACAATCTAATTTTATACCTTGAAAAATTAGAAAAATTAGAACAAACTAAATCCAAAGCTAATAGAGGAAGGAAATAATAAAGATTAGAGCAGAGATAACTGGATTAGAGAATAGAAAAACAATAGAGAAAATCAATGAAACCAAGAGTTGGCTCCTCAAAGAAATTGACAAAATTAACAAACCGTTAGCTAGATTAACCAAAAAAAGAGAGAGGATTCAAATCAAATGAAGAAGGGGACATTTGAACCAATTTTACAGAAACAGATTATAAAAATACTACAAACAATTGTATGTCAAGAAAGTCAATAACCTAGATGAAATTGGTAAGTCTTAGAAACATACAATCTATTAAGATTGAATCACAAAGAAATTAAAAATCAGAACAGACCAGTAACTAGCGAGGATATAATTGTACACCCATGTTCACAGCAGCACTATTCACAATAGACAAGAGGTAGAAGCAGCCCAAGTGTCCATCAACAGATTAATGGATAAACAAAATGTAGTATATAGATACTCAGCCTTAAAAGAGAAGGAAATTCTGACACATGTTACAACATGGATGAAACTTGAGGACATTATTCTAAGTGAAATAAGCCATTCACACAAAAAATGCTGTATGATTCTACTTTTATGAAGTATTAGAATAATCAAGTTCATAGAAACAAAAAGTAGAATGGTGGTTGTCAGGACATAGGGCAAAATGATGAATTATTGTTTAATGTGTATGGAGTTTCAGTAATTCAGGATGAAAAAGTTTGGACATTGTTTGCATAACAATGTGAATATACTTCATACTATTGAACTGCACACTTAAAAATGGTTAAGATGGTCAATTTTATGTTATGAGGGGTTTTTTTAACCGCGATTAAAAATAAAACTTTAAAAAATATAGGACACCCAATTAAATTTGAATTTCAGATTAACAGTAAGTAAATTTTTAGTATAAGTATATCCTAAATATTGCATGGGACATACTTACAATTAAAAATTGTCCATTATTTACCTGAAATTTAAATTCAAGTGGGCATCTTATATATATATATATATTTTTTTTTTTTTTTTTGAAACAAAGTCTCACTCTCTTGCCTGGGCTAGAGTGCCGTGGCGTCATCCTAGCTCACAGCAACCTCAAACTCCTGGACTCAAGTGATCCTACTGCCTCAGCCTCCCAGTAGCTGGGACTACAGGCATGCACCACCATGCCCAGCTGATTTTTTTCTATATATTTTTAGTTTTCTGATTCATTTCTTTCTATTTTTAGTAGAGATGGGGTCTCGCTCTTGCTCAGGCTGGTTTCGAACTCCTGAGCTCAAACAATCCGTCTGCCTCCGCCTCCCAGAATGCTAGGATTACAGGCGTGAGCCACCACGCCCGGCTGGGCATCCTATATTTTAGACGGCAATCCTATTTATAGCCTAATCTCAGAAGTAAAATTTCATTACTTTGCTGAATTGGAAGCAAGTCACTAGGTCCAGCCTCATGCTAACAGAGAAGCTTACACAAGGACTTGAATATGAGGAGACAGGGATCACTGGGAACCATTATAGAAGCCGCCTACCAAAGACTGAAAGAGATTAGTAAATACTTTCTAATGTTTATATTTCTTCTCTCACCAGTGAATTTGCAAGCACCTCGAAGGTCTACCACAGTTAAGGTGACCATATAATTTATCATCCAAATTAGTACATTTTTGAGATCATGACATGGGAAGTGCTATAAATAACTACACTAGGGCAACAAGTATAAGTAGAACTTTCCCTGGCAAACCTAGATGTATGTTCATTCCAGTCAAAGGTCGTATTTCTGGGTGTCTTCCTCAGCCACTAGCACGTTATCAACATATAAGTATTTAATATAGCCTGCTTATCGAATGGCAAAATGATTCCAAGACACAAAGGTAATTGGACCAATCAGCCATTGGTGGAGTATGGTGGTTCTAAGCATCTTCCATCAGAGTCTAATTAGGGAGGCTAAAAACCCATCTCATCTAATCCTACTTTTCAATCAGAAAATAAATCTATAACAACATGGAGATCTCACTCTAGGAATAAATCCCAACAGAAGGGGAAGTTGAATTATATAGCCATTGGCTTTAGCATTTGATCTCATCAATCCCGGGCCATGTGGTATGATATGAAAAACTCACTCAGCCCGTCATTGCAGAGTCCTGAGCTCCCCTCCTAGCTCTGAGACTTAGTAGGCACATGACCGTGGGCAAATAATCTGACCCCTCTAAAGCCCAGCATACACACTTAAAAATGGTATTTGATTGAATGAAACAATATGCAGAAAGCACTTAGCACATTTATTCAACACATCAACAAATATTTGAGCATTTACTATGTGCCAATACATAATTCCTGGAAAGCTATAGTCCAAGAATATTCTGGATAGAAATGTATATCACTACACAGTCTGGGGTTTACCAAGGAATCTTCAACAAATAAATTAGAATCCCAAAATTTACAGTAATTTATTATTTTAACAGTCCATCATAGCAACAACCAAAAACCATAACTAATTTAAGACAATGCTGATACCCCAGGGATGAAGAAATTTGCTCCTTCCAAATTACAACAATTGCAATTATCGGCGTAAATTCTTCCACTGAAAAAACTTTTAAGTTTTGTACCCAGACGGTGTGGTAGAATAATGAGTTCAAGTTTTCAGTAAACTAAAAATGTTGCCATTTCTAGTTTATGGAAAACAAATTTTTGTAACCCTTCATAACTCACAGTTACTAATTAGTCCTGTGTACATAAAAATGAAATTTTACGGAATTTTTCCTCATGCCTATAAAAATGGAAGAAAATATGGTTTTTAGGGATCAGTTTGCAGCCAATTAGAACTATTTCACCTCACCACAAAGATATGAATATAAATAGTATAACCATGAATATAAATTATTCCCAGGCTTAAGTGGGAGCACAATAAATGTGCAGCTTGTGACGTTAGAATTTTTGTGTTAATTTTCTATTGCTGTTGTAACAAATTACCACAAACCTGTGACATGAAACAACACAAATTTATTATCTTATAGTTCTGGGGGTCAGAAGCCTGACTCTGTTTCCACTGGGTTAAAATCAAGGGGTTGAGAGGGCTACCCCTGCCTTGAGGCAGGTCCTTTCCTTCCTCAAGGACCTAGGGGAGAATCCATTTCCTGGTTCTTCCCAGCTTCAAACTGCTGCATGCATTCCTTGCTTTGTGGCCCCTTCCTCCGCCTTCTGAGCCAACAACAGCAGGTTGCATCATTCTGACCTACTCTTCTGTCTCCCTCTTGCACTTCTAAGGACCTTATTACCTTGGGTCCAACCAGATAAGCAAGGATAATATCTTTATCTTAAGGCCAGCCGATTAGCCGCTTTAATTTCATGTGCAACCTAATTCCTCTTTGCCATGTATCGAAGCATATCCATAGGTTCCAGGGATTCAAACTTGAACATCTTTGTGGGGGGTGTGGAGAGGCGTTATTCTGCCTACCACAACTATGTTTTCCAAAGTGTGTTTGTTGAATAGCAGTTCAATGAGATGATATACGAGGAAAGAGTTCCATGGGGAAATGTGTTTGGGAAATGTGCATCCTATATCTCAGTTTTAGAACCTCACATTGCATTTTTTTTCTTAAAGTAACTGTTAGTATCTAAGCAACTAGTGTTCTGCAGAGCATTATGCCGTTGAACTGGTACAGGACTTGAATTCTGGCTTCTGTTCGGCACTAGCTCACTGTGTGACCCTGAGCTAGCCCCAAAATCCTCTCTACTAAATGAGGGGAGCATGTGGCTTGGATCTTACATAGTATTCTATGTTTCCTAAACAGACCAAGAAATTTCTTTTTAAACCTGAGATTCTATTATATAAATCACTTCAGCAAACATTATTTTACAGGCAGGAACTGAACTAGACTCTGAGGATAAAAAGATAAAAAGACCAGACCCTCTTCTCAAGGATCAGATTCTCCATTGACAAACACAAGTATGAAAACAAAAGTCCATCACACGTCCGGTAGATAGCAGAGTTGTGCAGCGGAAGTGTGCTGGGCCCATAACATGTCCGGTAAACACCCTAACAGAAGTAAATACAGAGTGCAGAGGCGGCGCGGAGAGTGGGTGGTGAGCTCCATCAGTGGTGGTGGGCAGGTGTTTTGCATTTGAAGGGCAGCAGGAATCCACCTGTTTAAGTGAGAGAAGGAAGAAGGGTGTCCAACTACTCATTTCCAAATATGGGCCAAAGATGGGAGAACCTAAATAGGAGAATTCTTACTATTGTTCAGAAGCTGCATTGGCAAGGTGCTCTCAGTAAACATCAAACCAATAGCTAGAAGAGAATAATTCAAATATTTCTAGCATGGAAAAAGACACATATTTAAGGCGATGAGTATCCCAATTACACCGATTCAATCTTTACAAATTATATGAATTTATTAAATTATCACGACTATCCCCAAAATATGTATATCTATTATGTATCAATAAAAATAAAATTAAAATAGTAAAAACAAATGACTAAAACATGAGAAATCATCTTTTCCCATAATTAATATCCACTGGACATTTTCTGCCTGACTGTATCCCCAAGGACGCTATTTTGTAACATCCTCGAGGCCTTTAGGGAGGCAGCTTGAAAGACTTTCCCCCATTCCAGTAACAGCCTCGCCTTGATTTGGCACTAAGGAAATAACAGATGTGATTTACGCAGGCTAAAAAACTTACACCAAATTATAGACCTTGCTTTACATGTCTTACGGCCTTTTTCATGTTTATTTTCAACAAAGGTGTATTATATTTTTTCTCTGAGCCTTTGTCAACAGCGTGACAAAGAAAGCATGAGTGTTTCTAAATTACCGTCGCCTCTTACATGACTAGAAGAGAAAATCATACAGGTTGGATATCTGTGCATTAATAAGAACACAGGAATGCATTTATCGTTCTAACTTGGACATATTTTTTTTACCCGTTCCACTTAGAGTTGTGGGATTTTAATGGAAGGCCACCCATGTTCAGTTGTTATTGCCATTGTTGCTAAGAACGGTGGAAAGAAATCAAAAGGGCAATAGGAAAATGTTTTCTTGCATAGAAAACTCAGCAAAATAAATAAACCAATGAAAATAATAATGGTAATACTTACCCAATGAGTTAGACCTCATATATCTCCATGGAGATGAGAATAAAAATAAAACACGAGGGACCTAACAATTGTTAAACTGCTGCGTTGCGTCAAGTATTGTGTTAGACACTTTCCTTACTTTATTTAATCTTCAAGGCAATTCTTTGCATTGGGCTAAACTCTGTAAATCGATCCCTAGAGAGACCATAACACAAGTTGGTAAATGCAAACGGAGTCAAACCAATATTAACACTTGTAATGTAAATCCTGTAGGCCCCCATGGTCCCTTACAGGTGCCGGAGGCATTTTGTCTGAGCTCACAGCCATCTTCTCAAGCTCTGGGCACTCCATGAGGAGTTGCAAATGAAAGCCCTTGACGTTGGCACCTCACTTGAGCATGCCTCTACGGACTTCCTCAGGGAGAAAATTGGTATTTCTGCCAAGCACATCACTGTGGGGATACGAACATTATCAACTCTTAAATTGCCAAAATAAGCCTTGCTTTCTGCCATCCTCATCCTTGCTGCACTACAGCCATGCTGAGTTCAATGCAGAAGTGTCCATGGAAGTCCACCCACTATGTATCTCACTGTAAATCTTGGGCACAGGACCATTATGAAATCATTCCCTTCAGCTTCTGGCCACCGCCACCTTCACATTAGACAGAGCCTTAAGGCTCAGCTTAAAGACCATCATATGACACATCCATGTAAGCCTCACGTTTCCCTCCCCACACCCAGGCATCTGCAAAAAGCTCTGCCCTCATTCTCCTTGAGCCCAAATCCCTCACACCGAGTGATTTCTAGCAGAAGAGGCCTGTAAATTCATCAGATATACAAAGATATCCAACTTTCGCTCAAATGAGACTCCAGCTACAAACAAATGAAATAACTGAGCTTTAGAAAAGTTAACAAATTGATGCAGTTGTTAAAGGATGGAGTTGGAATTGGAAGCCCAAGTCTGCCCTTAACTGCACCACCTCAAGAACTCTCTAAACACAGCTTATGTGGCATCCATGCAATGAACTTTAATTTTATCAAAGGGTAAGACTTCTTATTTGACTTCTGATGGTTAGGATGCATCTGCTCCATCTCAGGGTTTCATTTAGGGTCTCCATTTAAGATTTGAATATCTGAAGTCCAAATATTCCAGAAATAAGTGTTCTTACTGATTTTTTACTGCATAGTGTCAATTAAATGGAGCCATCCCATGAATTGATATCCTGCATGTCCCCCATCTTAGAGGGCTTTTTACCTTCTCTCTTAGTTGTTACATAGAAGCTCTGCAATGTTGGAATTCACGTCACCACAGACCACAGACCCAAGCCCTTGTTGCCTAATTTTTTGCATCTTTTGGAGCTTGTCTGCAGAGTATAGCTCATAAGTATAAGTATAGCTCATAAGCTGTCTGCAGAGTATAACTCATAAGGAGAAGACATCTCTCAGTAAACAGCAAAGGCTGCAGCAGTAACCTGACTTAGCACACGTCTCTCAACAATGTTGCTAAACACACCTGCAGTGATATATGAAAATTAAGATTCAATTTGGAGAAGAAAGTTGCTCTGAGAAAAGATAATTTTTTATCATATATGTAAGCCTTGTACAAAAAATATTCTCAAGATATTCCGGAGGCATCTCATTGCCTATTCCCTATTGAGATTCTTTGGTTTTCAAGAGAAAAAGGAAATCTTTCAAATTTTATGAGCTAGCTTGCTTTTGTTTTCCTCGGAAGCCACAGCTTATTGAAAAGAGAAGCTTGAATCTAACAATGCTGAGAAACACTTTTCTGTAAGCCAAATTAAGGCCTATGTAAGGAAAACCCTGGTAAGAGACGAAGAGCAAGAAGCCACAGCGCCAAAGCTTGGTGACTTAGACCACGCCTTTGTCAAGATGGACCCTCAGAAAATTTTTCTATATAGAATAATGTCAGCTAATAAATGGAGAAGGAAATGTGGAACTAGAAAATCACCATTTCGCAGCTACTAATAAAATAATTGATTAAGGCAGGAATTATCAACAATACTAACACCCTTAGATGAAAAGTTAATAGGGATATTTACATGATTGATAACAAAGTGTCCTCCACAGCCAAACACTTGTCACAAGGGAAAAGGTAACACCACAGGGCTGGAGTCAAGCGGCCACTACCTTATTGCCTCCTGGAGTGATTAGACAAGAAGGACAGAGCATCATCATGAAGTGTTCTCATCAAAATGTTTAGATCTATTTTTCAATTGATGCAGAAATTAGAGAGGAACAAAAAAACTAACTCCAAGAGGAAGCAATCAGACAATTTAGAAAAAGGGACTTTCTACGGGACAATTAGCCCAGTTTCTTAACAATCTTTAACAAATCAATGTCATAAAAAAATAGAGTGAAAATGTAGTAGATTGAAAAAGACTTAAGAATCATAATAAAAAAGACTCAAGAGTCAAATGTGATGTTGATTGGATTCGAGTTTTAACAAGCCAGCTGTAATATTTTGGTGTGTAATTGGGAACATTTGAGTATGAACTGGCTATTTGGTGATTTGAATAAATCATTATTAATTGTATTAGGCACGAAAGTTGTATGACTTTTACGTAGAGCTTTTTAGAGATGCTTTTTAGAGATGTATGCCAAAATATTTAAGGGTGAAATATCACTATGTTGATAATTTGCTTTAAATTTCAACACACAAAAAAATACACACAACCAATATGGAAAAATACAAGCAACTGTTAAATCTGCAAGATGGGTTTGTGAGAGTTCACTATACTATATACTGTTCTCTGTCCTGTTTGACTTTTGTAGCAGTCGGCATGGCTTTGGACTATGGAGGGAAGGGAGCATGAGAGTCCCAAGGAGAGTTGCTCCACTTCCAGTTGCTTTGGAGTCTGACGAGACCATCGGGGAACCCTGGACTATTGCTGCTGTAAGAGCCTCCAACATCAAGTTCACCTCCCCTTTATTTAACAGAGGAGAAAGGGAACTCCAGAGAGACAAAGTGACTTTCTCCAAATCACACAGCTAACAGAAAGGTGGTCTAGGTGCAGAAATCAGATTTCTTGACTGCATACTCAGTCCTGAAGCCTCTGAGCTTTTGACCAAAGGGAGAAGTGGAGCCAGATCTGTAGACGCTTTAATTCCTCTCAGGGATCCAAGGTCAATGGCCCAGAATGTGTTCCCCTCTGTTTCACTTAGACTTGATGTTTCAAGGCAGGGCTGGGTGCAAGCATTCACCAAGATGGTGTGTAATAGCACAACAGGAAACACGCAACACGTTAGAGCACACACTTGAGTGAGGAAAAGAAATTCCAAAAGACCGCACATGGATTTCCTAATGATAGAGTGAAAAGAGGCAGGCTTTGCAGGTCAGACCCAGCATTGCATCCGCATCCTGCCACTTATAGACTGAGAGTCACTTAACTGACCTGATCGATACCCAGCTTCTTCACCGGCAAAATGGAAATAGTAACACAAGAGAGGTTCAGGAAAAAGAACTTGCCTGTCACAAAAGATGACACATAGGTATAGTAGATGTTTAAAATTCTCCATCTCTGTCCCTTTGCTCCTCCCTTCGCCAAATGATAATGATCAACTTACAGTGAAAAAACATGCAGACCACCACATTATCTACAGTGCAACCATTTAATAACTTCTGCTCTCCTGCTGGGAGGGTTTGTGCAGATTTTCTCACATTTTCTTTGCCTAGAGAAACATTTGGGTATGAAAATATGTACCTTATATTAACTCAAGAAACCAAAAAAAGGGGGGGAAAAATCTTCATTCTGTTGCTGCAATAAAGGTTTCCTTCTCTAGCGATAATCAACTCTGCATAATTAAAATCGCTCAGACTGCTGAACTAATTTTCAGACTGGAGGTTTCTTCCTGTAGCAACACTTACAAGCAAAGTTTCTACTGTGAATGAATTTAATCGTGAGTCTAATTACAATTTTAATGAATATCTCCAGCCCTGCATGTAAACTTGCACTCCAAGGCTTTGCTATCTGTTAGGGTATTTTAAGGTCTTTTCGCTTTTAATATAAAGGAATCTGTTGGCAAAATGACCGTGTAGAAAAGAAATATTCTTTCTGGTTTAGTTCGGTTTAGTTTTGATGATCAAGTGAGAAAATGTGAAAGGTCTGATATTTTAAAGAGCCTTTTCAGTTTGGGCATTTCACGTTTAGCTTTTGTTAAATATTCTCTTTCCTTAAGGATGGAAACCTTGCATTCCATTTGCGAATTGGGCATCTGTTATCTGGTTTCATGAATGTTCAAAAAATTGGAGTTCCAATTTACCTTAGAGCTCAATCTATTCTGGAAATTCAAGGACATTTTATAAAAGAGGTCTAAAAGAGGAAATGTCAAAAATTCCTTTCTTAAAAATATATTTAAAAGGAAAGACAAACAAAATGAAAAACAACCAAACTAAGCCACTTAAGTGATCAAAGATATCTTTCTGAGAGAAAACAAACAAAACCTTACTTGATTAATGCCAGTATTTTTCATAATGGGGAAAAACTGGAAACCACCTAATAGCCAACAATAGACAATAGGTAAGATAAAACTGTCATGTGTTTGAAGACTAAAGACACCATGTTTTTCTCTTTTTTAACTTCTATTTTTATTACACAAATAATATGTGCTTAAGAAAAAATTATATAGAGAGGTAATTTAAAAGATTTTTAAAATGGGTAATTAAAAAATAGGTAACTAAAAAGTTTTTTAAAAATACATCACTTGCGTTCTTACAAACTAAAGTTAACTATTGTTAAAATTAATGCATGCTCTTCCAGATTTTTATGTGTGTACGTGTATATATATACATAATGCACACATGTATATATACATACATGTATCTGCACATATATACTATACCAAAACAGTTTCATATTGCATTTACTGCTCTGTAACCTGCTTTTATCACTTAATAACATATTGTAAGCAACTTTCCATGTCAATAATTATGTTTATGCAACATCAAACAGACTGCAGAAGCAGAAAGGCAAGCCCGTCCCAAGCTGTCTAGGCCAACTGATCGCCATTTCTCTTGCTTCTCACAGCCAAATGGTGTGGAGCCCTGTCCTTTGCTCTTGTATTAATAGTTCCTTCTGCCTGGAAGTTCTATCCCTGCCCTTTTCTCCTCACTGCTTAGGCTGGGTGTAATGGCCCTCCTTCGTGTTGCCATGGAATTGGGGATTTATATCTGGTATAATCTTGTTCCGTCAGTGCAGCGCCCTCGATTCCTGAAACAACTAGCACATGACTCTGGAGGGAGAAATAAAACAGAGACTATAAGGAAAGGAAGGAAGGAGACTGATATTCATTGTAATTAGAAGGACATACATTATCCTTTCATCCTCATGGTGCTTCTACGAGGTTGGTGTTAGTGCCTCCATTTTTAATGGATGTGGAAACCAAGAGCAAAGGCCACACAGCCAGGAAGAATCCCAAATCTCTCTACAAAACTGCTGCAGCAAAGATGCTGTTGTTGCCTGGCTGAGAGAGCACTGCAGTTTGCAACACTGACCTCCAGCCCCAGACGCCACCCGAGGACCTCCATCCCGCAGCTTCTGGATGCTGGGTGTGGCTGTGCCATCCTCACAGTTCGGATTCTTTGGGATCCTACTTTTTTTGGCATCACTAGCTTCAAACTGAGAGCCAGTCTATCAACAGACTCTTGCTCACATGCCTTTACCGAAGCTGTCGGGGAGACTGGAAAGGAAATGTCTGGTTTCTGCCTTAGGAGGAGTGGACTCTTCGGAGTGGAATTCTCCCAATACATGAAGGGTGTTCAAAGGCACTGTATGTCCAAAAAGAGTAGTTAATGTCTACCATTGCTCCTCTCAATAGTTCATCTTCCAGAAAAGATGTGTTTTTAAGACAGGCATTAATTCATAAGTTACAGCAAAGATAAGTGAACTTCCAATGGTTTAGGTTCTCTAAACTGCTTAAGTACATAAAATGTGGGGGTGTTTAATTCTAGAAAATCAATGCTTTTAACTTTAAGCTCTATCTACCTCCATTCTGGAGTTGAGGCATACAGAAATCCTACTCAATGGCTTTTTTGTATAACATGATTATGTGCTGTTGAGAGAAATAATCTTTTCCAAACCCTCCCACTTCTTCCCCCTAATGTTTATCTCGACCTCGACTTCCCCTCACCACTCCCCAACACAGCCATATGTAAGGGATTATTCTAGAACATGAGTAAGGAATGCAGGCCATCCCAAACCCATGGGAAGGGCACAAGAAATTTCTTCCTAGAAAGATTTGTTCTTCTAGGATCCTAAAAATGCACAAGACGAAAAGGAGCTGAGGATTTCAACCCAAGTCTTCCTGGCTTCATGCTATAGTTACAGAAAGAAAGAACCTACTTCTATCTTGGACAATGGAAAATGGGAACAGAAATGAACAATAGAAAAAAAAAAAAAAACACTTCCAGAAAGGAACTTAAGTTTCATTGATTCTCCTAAAATCATAAATTCTAGGAAGATGCTAGTAAATTGTTTCTGGATGAAATTTTGATTCTTTTAAGGGTGAAAATGAGCCTACTAAAATGGGGAAAGGGATAAAGTAAAGCTTTTCAAATCTAGGAAGGCTAAGGAAAGCAAATAACAGCAAAAAAGCAAAATGATTGGGGGCACTGGGGCCAGCAGTGTAGAAAACTTTAACAGTATTAAAAAATACATATTTAGACAAAAATACCAAACATTACTAAAGTTGCAAATTTTCCACTAATTTCGACTAGTCCAAGCTACTGAAATCCTTTTTAATGTGTATAAAAAGATGAATTGTAATGTGTGTGGACAATGAGAGAAGCCTACTAATTTATTTCAGCTGTGGCTAAAAAGAAAGAAGGGGTTTGATGGAGAAACTGAACAGAGACCAATCAGGAGGTCCAGATGGCATAAATCCTTGGATCTTGAGGAATTAGGTAATGAACTTACTGAATCATTGCCATTATTTTTATAAGTCAAATAGCAGGAGAGTCCCTAAATGCCTTTTATTGGAAGGGCTTTTTTTTTTTCCTTTTCCTCTAGTCTTTTAATACAAATTGAATTATGTTATAAGGAAAATTCCACACAAATGAAATATAGTACTTGCCAATAACCAGCATCAATCTAAGATCCAGATCCAGAAAAATTATACAACTTAAAATGCAGTCAGGGTAATGCTTCAGAAAGTGATAATGAGATTCCTCCAAGTTGGACCGGTTTCCTAGTTCTTACGGACAGCTGCTTCACCAGGAGGTGTGATGCTGGCTCACACAGGGGTCCATGAAAACTGTGCACATAAAAACAGTGGTTGGAAAGAACCAAGCTTGGTGTCAGGAGAATGGGGCTCAGTCCCCTCTCCCCATTATGACCTCGGTGACGTTGGGTGAGTAAATTAACTTCTCTGAGCCTCATAGTCCTGAACTATGTATAAAACTGGGAAAAAGAGGCCTATTATGCCACTCTCAATGAACTGAAAAGCTAAAAAAAAATGCATCAAAATATAAGCTAATGTTATTATTTTGAACTGCTACTGTCCTGAGAAAATTCCTAAAGATTCTGGAAGCATTAACAATGACTTTTAGCCCCTGCCAGGGTATCTGAAACTTATGCTGGAAAAATATTTTGAAATTATAAAAGATCATACCAATTACATTTATGGTAAATTTAGGACATCTCAGTGGGAGAAGCTATTGTTTGCTGAGTGTTTATTATGTGCCTGACCTTGCGCTCGGGACTTTACGTGCATTACCCGCATTTTAATCCAATGAAGCCAGGTGATATCCCAGCCCCACTCTTCTGAAGGGAGAACTCAGGCTAGAGAGCCTGAATCACATACCCAAGGTCTCCTTAGTGGAAAGCAGAAGAGCAAGGGTCCGACTCAGGAGATCTGAATCCAGAAAATGTCCACCTCACTGCACGAGGCTCTAGCATGAAAAAACGAAACGATAAACAATAGCAACAGAAAGTGATCAGCACCGTTAGAAACCCTCTTATGCAAACCGTCAAGACCAGTATTGATCACGTAAACTGAAAGTCACTTAAAGCAGAGAATCATAAAAATAATACATGTAAACTTTAAATATTTTACTTTAATTTAAAATATAAACATTCATTTAATAGAACCAAAATTTGAAAGCTGTTTAGAAAAAGAAACACAGTTTTTAAAGCATACTTTTGAAGCACATACCGTTCTTTATACGTTGTAACATAGTTACCCATTGATTCAACAAAGCGAAAGTCTTCCCAGGGTAGATTTGGCTTCCGAATGAAAAGATTTGGGCTCTGGACTCCTTATCATGCTTCTTCCTCACCTTCTTAATTTTACGATTTACCTATTTCTATCATGGCGTGAATGATTGAATGTTTTTTCCCCCGACCCTCAGGGAGTATATATTGCAATAAATAGGAACTGTTTATTGTTATGTATCATTTTTCTGTAAATCGTTGGAAACTCCAATTTGTCTGGGATCAGTTACTAAACCATGCTCTTAATTATTCTCTTGTAGTTCAAAATTTTTCCAATGTCGTCAACCTCAGGCAACATTTTCTTTTCTCTAAGACTTACTAAATATCGAGCTGGGAATTTCACTCCCCACTAAACATTACATGAAAATAAAAACCTTTAATGTTAATCATTTTTAATGATTGTATGGAACCTGTGTATTCTTGTCTTCTATTTTTTATAAAATAAAACTCTAAAATTATTGTAAAACATTTTGTAGCCTTTTGATCCATAACTTGGAACAAGGAAGTGGCATTCTGTTATAAAAACCTGGCATTTGTTTAAATTACTTTCTTTACATTATTCATAACCAAAAGATGAAGGAGCATTATTTTAGACCAAAGGCCTTCAAAGTTTTTGCCAGAAATACAAGGCAAGAGAAATTTTACACCATAACTAGAAATTTTATATCACACATATAACATGCAAGCCACACACACACACACATATGTATAACAAAACGATTTTTATCAAATACGTTAACAGTGGTCCCCAACCTTTTTGCTCCATAGACCGGTTTCATGGAAGATAATTTTTCCATAGATGTGGGGAGTTGCAGGGAATGGCGGCATTGGTGGAGCTCTGTGGCCCCGTCCCTAAGAGACCATGGACCGGTACCAGTCCATGGCCTGGGGTATGGAGACCACAGCCTTAACATACAATGAACACTGATATTTTCTATTGTTTTTTATTCTATTGCATTTCATTTTTGAAAATCCTTTTCCCCAACTCAGTAAATTTATTCCATGACCCTTCCAGAGTCAAAAACCATAATATGAAAAACATTGATAAAGAAAACATAGGCTTTTCTAATGTCTATTTTCTTCAAGTGTTTCTTCACAGAATGTATAAATTCATAAGGAAAAAATCAATTTACAAAATAATTCAATGTCTTTCCATACTAATATTTGTGAAGAATACTTATCTTGTAAAACCATACAATTCATAGCTCTGAAATCTTGGAGATTTTTTCTTTGCCAGTCAAAACAAGTCAAAATTTGGAATTCTACCTGCATAACTACAGGTAACTGCTGCAAATCTTTGTTTGAATTTTGTGTATACTGGTAGCACTTGCTTTACCTTTTCCATCATGCTTTTCTGGAAAACATCTTATAATTTAGAACTGTTTCAGCTCTATTGGAGAGTTATTCCCTAATCAAATTTTCCATATTGATAAATGATTTTAACTCCTCTGTAAATTTTTTTTTTTTTTTGAGACAAGATCTCACTCTTTTGTCCATGCTAGAGTGCAGTGGTGTCATTATAGCTCACTGCAACCTCAAACTCCTGGGCTCAAGTGATCGTCCTGCCTCAGCCTCCCAGGTAGCTGGGACTACAGACACATGCCCACCATGCCCGGCTAATTTTTCTATTTTTTTTTAAGAAACAGGGTCTTGCTACATTGCTCAGGCTAGTCTGGAACTCCTGACCTCAGGTGATCCTCCGGTCTCAGCCTCCCAAAGTGCTGGGATTATAGACATGAGCCACCGCACCCAATTTTCTCTGCAAATTTTTAGGCAGCAAATTTTTGCCCCTCAAGACCCCATACCTGGGCACCATGGCTTTCAAGCCATCCATTGATTGCTGCAAAGCTGTCAGCATTGCCCATCTTTTGATGGAGGACCAAGTCCTTTTTTGTAACTATTGGTCCACTGATAAACATTCTGTGTATTCTCTCTTGCATAAGCTGCATCAAAAATATATCAACCCTGATCATTAATTTCCATTTCTTTAAAGTAAAACAAGAATTTAAAAACACTTAAAAAGCCATATAATTACAGAACTTTTCTAGATGATTATAGTTTTCCCCCAAATTTTTACAATTATCTTACTGTAGTTCTTTTTTTTAGCAGCATTCCTTTAAATCCAAATTATTGAACAAAATTTTCATAAAAACAACCCTCTTTATCTTTACATTCATGATTCATTGGCCTATGCAACATTTAATTACATTACATGATTATAATGAATGAAAACTGCATAAGCAAAATTAGAAAAAATATAACTGACTCTTGATAAGCACACAACTCAGATAGAAACATAAATGTACATGAGACTATAGCGAGGCAGCTGGCTATGAGCATTCAGAGTGTGGTTTATGGAGGAAATGGAGAGTACTGGACAATTCGGGAGGAGGTTAAAAGGAGATAGGTTAACAGAGCTTCTACTGTCCCATAGTAGAAGTTATTGTCAAGCCTAGTGGGAAGCAGTTAGGAAAGTATCTAGAAAGAAGAGCCCGTGGCAAGAATTAAAATTCTTTCACTTTAAGAGGCGCAAGCCCAGGATGCTGAGGGTTAAGAGGAAAGGGAAAGTGAGGTAAGGACAGATACTAAGCAACACAATGCAATGCAACAGCTGCCACTTCACAGTGAACAACAAAGAGATACAGCTGGCAACTCAAAAGGCATGTTTACTCACCACACAAGATTTCTCTGGAAAGTGTGCAAAGAGAAACTACATCTCAGCAGAATCCAAGAAGAGGCAAAAGGCGTTGGAATTTATGGACTTAGCTCCCCCATCCATCTCTGGATTTCCATTAGTGAAGGGTCGCCCCACAGCAAGTGATCACCCCACACTTTCGGTTGCACCTTCTAGCCTCTCAGCATCCAATCAAGGATTCTGATACCACACCCCACAGTGGGACTTTAAGTCCCCGTCTTGAAAGTCTGGAAGAAGAGGGGCTTGGGAACAGCGCAGGTTCCAAGCTCCAATGTGAACACCAGCCACCTCAGGGAGGTCGTAAGGATGACAGGGAGGGAGGCATTACCCAGAAGGCGTGCAGCAGCATTAGAACGAAGAAGGGCGTTGAGAGAATCTGACAAGGGACACAAGGTTGATGCCCAACACACAAAGATTAAAAGAGAAAGCTGTGGGTTTTAAAGGACAGAGACGTGCAGTAAGGACATTCCAGGAGGAAGGAATGGCGCATTTCAGAAGATTCCGTGGGAGATATCCGCACCCCATGTTCACTGCAGCCTTGTTCACAGTAGCCAAGGCACGGCAACAATCTAGCTGCCCATTAGCAGACAAATAGATAAAGAAATGTGATAGACACATGCAAGGAAATATTATTCCGCCTTAAAAAAATAAAGAAATCCTGCCATTGGCAACAACATGGATGAACCTTGAGGACATTATGCCAAGTGAATAAGCCAGACACAAAAAGAAAAATACTGCATGATTTCACTTATATGCGGTATCTAAAATGGCCAAACTCACAGAAGCAAAGAATAGAATGGTGTTTTCCAGAGCCTTGGGGGAAGGGGAAATGGGGAATTGTGGCCAAATTGGTATAAAGTTTCAGTTATACCAGATGAGTAAGTTCCAGAGATCTGCTGTACAACACAGTACCTATAGTTAACGATATGGTACTTTGCACTTTAAAATATGTTATGAGGCTAGAGTTCATGTTAAGTGTTCTTACCACAAAAAACACACCACCGCCACCAAAATACATAAAAGAACACAAGGAAATTTTGGAAAGTAATAGATGTGTTTAGTGCCTTGATTGTAGTGATGGTATCGTAGGTGTATGAATATGTCCAAACTCATCAAAATGTATACATTAACTGTGTGACAGTTTTAGCATATCAATTATACCTCAATAAAGCCTTAAAAAAAAACTCAATGGAAGGAAACAGCATGCTTTTTTCAGCAGAGAGCAAACAGCAACACGTGACTAGCGTGTGGGGACATCCTACAGTAGGACCGAGGAGGAAGCTTATCTCACTTCATGTGGCAGAACCTCGACATCGCCGGCTTACAAAGAACTTAGAGTCAGCTAGAACCCTCTACATCATCTTTTTCACACAGCCCGACCACATCACCCTCGTTCCCGCCGCCATTCTCCATGACCCCTAGAAAATTCCCTCCTTGTGAGAACAAGACTTAGGGAAAAGATGGAATACAGACAAGTCTTAGAGAAAATAAAACTGCTCATTTCTCCCGAATAAATGCAGTCTGCATATTTCACAGAATTAACGTTGACAGAATTCACAGAGTTTAGGGAAAAGCAATAGCCAGAGTGCACGTGATTTCTTCCAGTCATTTCAAAGCTCGCAATTTCTCTGCCATTGGTAACCTACCATGGAGAATTCATTTCATGCCTGTCTACTCTGGTAAAACCTTGGAATGAATTGAATTGTTACAAAAAGGTGAAAATTAGGAATGCCAAGAGTCATTTGATGCAGCTAATTAAGAGTCGTCATCTCTGCAGTTTTGCACGTGTTCCTGACTTTCTTTACCTATAAACTTAGTTTCTGAAGTTGTGTCTGATAAAAGAATTGTGAGAAACCCCTTTGCTTGTTGCGAAAGAGAAGGTCTTATCTCTTTACACTGAAGCACTGGAGAAAAACATTCACTTTCAAGTGATGTTTTCAATATTGGAATTATTTTGATCAAACTAAAAACCTCTGAGCTAAAATTTAGTTCAATTGTGCAGTGGCTGTAGGGGTCGGAAATGAAAGAAACAGCACTGCCCCTCCAATGACTTCCACTGCATGTAGATTAAAATCCAGCCTCCTTACCTGGGTTGGCAATGCCCCACCTCTCTGATCCCACCTCTATTTATGTTCCCATCACTCCCGGCACCCCCTTAGCACCTCTTCTCTTTTCCTCCAACACGTCATGCTTGCTCCCACACCAGCGCCTCTGTATTTGGTGTCCCCACTGCATGGAATGTTCTCTCTCCCAGCCTTTACATACATTAGCTCTTTCTTGACATTCATATATCAGCTTGAAAGTCACCTTCTCAACACATCCTTCCTTGACCCGCATGTATCAGTTAGGATACTTTCTGCAGCAAGGAACAAAGAAGACCCAACCAGAAGTAGATAAAGCAAGGCTTCAGTAACTCACACAACATATAACATAGAGGCAGGGTAGTTCTGAGGTGGGATGGTTCAGCAGCATTAGGATTTCATCAAACAGCCCGGTCCTTTCCAATAGTCCATTCTGCCATCTTCAGCAGCTCAGCGAAGCTCCCTTCCTGGTCAGTGAGTGGCTGCAACTGCCCCAGACCTCACATGAGGACACAGTGGGGATCCGTGAAGACAATAGGCTCTTTCTGTTAGCAGGAAAAACATTTACTAGAGGTCCTCCCATTGGCAACCCTCTGATCCCACTGGCCAGTACCTGATGTCCCTAAACTAACCACTGGCAAGAAGGAGGAGACCACCAAGATTGATATTGGTGAGATCTGCGAAAGGGTCACATTCCCTAAGGTGACCACAGGGTAAACACTCCAAAAAAAAAACAACTGAAGCTGTGCCAGGCAGTGCAAGGAGGGAAGCCAGGGTTGGGGAAGGAATGACTAACAAAAGATAAGCAGAGCAATCACCATAACATCCAATGCAAAATTGCCCCAGCCACTCTCTGCCACAATGGATCTTTAAACCTCTGCGTAGAACTGAGTTTAGCCTAGGATGTCTCTTGTTCGTTTATTTGTTCATTACCTGATGCCCCTGTGCAAACGTAAGCTCCCTAAGGGCAGAGACCATGTTGATTGTTTCACCAGGGCATTCCCCAGCACCAGAATGTGACTGGCACATAGTAGGCACACAGTGAAGGTTTTTGAATGAATACATGCAGGAATGAGCCCACATGCATGCCCGTTCTGCCATTGAACCCTTAATGGTAATCACATATTGAACGTGACAAGCAGGAAAAGTCACCAAGACTAAACCATCACTTCAATGACCATTACCTTGGAAGACAGCCCTGAGCTCATGAACATGTCATTCATGATTTCAGCAAACCTTTATAGGAAACTCAAAACAGAACGCAACACTTTTCTCCAAAATTTTTCTCCTTCTCCAGGGTTTTCTGATTCCTTGATGACATCATTACCCACCCAGTTGCCCAAGACAGAGCCTCAGGTATCTTCTCCACTTTTCCTTCTTCCTAACCCACCTGCACATCTAACAGTCCAGTCCTAAAGAATTCAAAAATCCATCCCTTCCTCTCGTTTTTTCCTGTTACTGTTTAATTAAGTTGTATTAAATTAACTCTAATATCCTTGCCCCCTCCAATTTTATGTGACACTTTGACTCATATTGCCTTACTTTCCAGGATCCCACATTAAAACACAGCTATTAGAAAAGGATGGAGTTCATTGTTATTTTGTATCACCAACATTCATATCAAGAATATTTTTGCTTTTTTCTTCCTCAGTGAGGGTTTGTTTGAGAGGAAAGGAAGGGAGAAAAGGCAGTTCAAGCTGTTACTTTAAATGGCCATTTCTTAACAGTGGAAGAAATTCTCGAGCATAGCTCAGGATTTTTAGCTTGGTACTCAGCCAATTGTGCAGAGTCCAATCTTGTAAAAATCCATCAATATATAAAATAAATGAAACAAAGATAGTCCAACAACTTTTATGATTCTGGGATGTTAGCCATGGAGAACTTTTTGCTTTCAAACACATATCATAATTGTTGAGATGACGTTAAAGAAAATTTATAGACAACATGTGATACTTCCCTTAGTCCCCCAATTGGAAAAGTCCATCTCTTCTCTGAATTCCCAGAGCACTTTTTATGGTACATTTATTCTCATCCTCCATCTTTTCTAACATGTGTTAAGTTATTTCTGACCTTATTATATCTCCCCTACTCACCTATGAGCTCACTGATGGCAAAACCTAAGTGTATTAGGGAGTCTTAACTCATTGAGGTCATATACATGAAATGATCATTCTCATTTCCAATCAAAATGCTTTCGACCATACTCTGTTGAATTTCCCTCTTCAATCCCTTGTTGGCACTTGGGCATAATGCATAATTCACACTTACTTTCAGGTATTAAAAGTCCTTTCTATTTTAAAACTTCAATTTCATCTCTGATACAAAGTTAACCTCCTCTGCCTTGGCACACATGGTTTGAGAAAATTTGAGTGGGAGGGTGTTTAGACTAATTTTTCACTTCCTTCCCCTTCTCGCTCAAGACAGGCTGTTAGCTCCTCAATAATTGGGAATAGAGAGGCTGGATCAGGGAGCAGGGAATGGGCAAGGTCTCCTTATGCAACCAGACATGGTTGAATCCTCCCTTTACATTAGCTGCTTTGGACCACTGATGCTCTCCCTCTGCATGGCAGGCATCTGAACGCTGCCTCTCCTGAGCAGCTTCTCCCAGGTCCTATGTGGTGTCCCCAAAGCACAGATCCCTTCCATGGGAAATATGGATTGAACTCTGCAGTCTCCCTCTCCCCTCCCACTGGTGCTGCATTCTCCCCACCTAGTTAACAGCCTGAGTTGACCTTGTGACATTCTCTGAACCTCCAGGAAAATCACAATTTTGGGCATGTAGAATGATGACCGCCTGATTGCCAGCCTTTCCTAAGCTTTGCCAACTCACTACCATTCCCTTTTTTCTATTCAATAGGCAGATCCACCACCTAAGTACAGGTATAACTGAGGACTAAGGTAACCATGACTGCTTCTTATGGCTGGCCCCAATCTTATAAGGGATTCTTGAATAGTCCCTATCACTTGACTTTGAGGGGACAAGCGGTGAGGTGATGACTTCTCACCTGAACAAGTCCCATCATCACCAACCCCAAAGGCTCTCTCCTTTCTTCTTCCCTGGTCCCCTCCTTAATAGACTGAGCGAGAGGGCTAGAAGTGATATGGCAAAGCTCTTTTCTGCCCCTTTTGGGGAATGTCAGCGGCCCTCTTAGATGGGAAGAAATCACGGCTTCTTGGCCTCCTACTCTGGGCTCTAGTTGCCTATTCTGCAGACACAGGAAAATCGCCACAAACATAGAGCTTCAAACAGCAAACATTCATCATCTCCTGGTTTTCATGAGTCAGGAGTCCTGGCACAGTTCAGCATAGTCCTTTACTCGGGGTCTCCTAAGGCTGTAATTGAGGTGTCAGCTGAGGTGCGTTCCTACCTGGAAGCTTGACTGGGAAGAATCTGCTTCCAGGACCACTCAGGTTATTGGCAGAATTCATCTCCTTGCAGATGTATGACTGAAGTTTTCTTGCTTGCTGCCAGCCAGGGACCATTCTTAGTGCCTAGAGCCACCCTCAGTTCCTTGCCATGTGGTCCCCTCCGGAAGCCCTGCCACAAACTGGCAGATCACTCCTCCAAAGCCAGCAGGAGTATCTCTCGCTCCTGTCTGCTAAAGCAGAGTCTTATATAATACAATACCACAATAGGAGAGACTATCACAACTTCTTTCTTGCATTTTATTGGCGAGAAGCAAGTCACAGGTTCCTTCCACACTCAGTATACAAGAGTGTGGCTCGTTGGGGTAACCTTAGGGTGTGTCCACCACACATGGATTTCCTTCCTTCCTCCCTCCCTGCCTTCTTTCTTTCTTTACTTTCTTTCTTTACTTTCTTTCTTTCATATATAGATGACCTGCCATGCCATGTGCAAATCATACTACACTAAGAGAAACAAAAATGATTAAGGCAATCCTCTTGTCTTGATGAGTGAAGATTGCTGTAACAGAATATAATAGACTGGATGGCTTAAATAACAGACATGTATTTCTCATAATTCTGGAGGCTGGAAGTCTGAGGACAGGGTTTCAGAACGGTCAGATTCAGTTGAGGCCCTCTCCCTGGTTTTGAGAGAGCCATCTTCTACTGTGTCCTCACACGATGGAAAGCAGAAAGAGCCATGAAACTCTCACATCTCTTCTTCTAAGGGCAGTAATCCCATTCATGAGGACCCCAACCTCATAACCTAATCACTTCCCAAAGGCCCCACCTCCTAATACCAACACATTGGGGGTTAGGGTTTCAACATATGAATTTGGGGGAGACACATTCAGTTCACAGTACCACTGTCTTCCAAAAGTTCATGCACTAGTGGAAGAGACTGTCCTGTAAACAGCTAGATTGTAGCTTATAATAAATGCTGGCATATTTTTACATACAAGCCCCAGCTCAGAACCAGGAGCCCTAACTTTACATGATAAAAGCAGGAAAAGTTCATGGGGGAGATTCCATTTGCATGCACTTTTGAACAAGGAGGAGGAGGAGGAGGCCCTGCAACATTTACACTGTGTTGTACCTATATCAGGTGTTCAGCAAATGTGCATTGAATAAAAAACTAAAGAATGTGAACAAAGAACTAATTTTCCATATGAGCAGAATAAAGATTTGGGGAAAACACTTGACATCACAGCAATCTCAACATAAAAATTAGTGTATGGTCACATATTGCACAGGTCTTAAAACTTGAATGCTTCAAAAATCATTCTCTTCATTCGCTACCTAAGAAGCAGCTGAGGTGGCCAGAGAGCATGGAACAGAGGACTTTGGTCTCAGAGCCAAGAACGGGTGAGTGGAAGGATGGGGGCTCACGGCAAGGATTGGAGAGGAAGAGGACAGAGCTGTCTGATGGCTTTGCCTGGACAGGTGGTTCTGGACCAGTGAAATGGACAGTCATCTTCTTCCAAAGTTGCTACTTTCAGACAACCTATATTTTTATACATTACATACTGACACCATAAACTTCTTTTCATATGTCCAAAAAAGACTTTCCTCTATGAGCTTACAAATGAACATTTTGAAGTATTTAATAGCAGTACCCAGCAAGTTCCTTTCTGATAATGCCACCACCTTGGGCTGTCCCACAGTGTTTAATGCATAAACATGAATATAATATTGCAAAGATCTTTAGATAGGGTTCTGGGGGGCCAATAGAGGTACCTCTTAGACCCTTGTGCCCCTCTCTCCATTTCATTCATGGTTGCTCTATATCTATATGTTTTACAGACAAGGATCAGGGAAGATTATATTCGAAGAGAGTTCCACTGTTTAATTTGTTTTCAAAAATTAGTTTTATTATATTTTTTCTTTTTTTATAAAAATCAGGAGACATTGGAAATATGGAACTCTTGGTACAGTGATAGGACACTAAGTATGAAAATATTACAATCGCAATTATGGTAGCTATCTGTAAGCACACCCAAAGCAGTAAAACTTTGTTTCAATTCAATGTTTAATGAACTTAGTGTGGGTCAGCCAGACATGTGACTGTCAAGGAAAAGAAATGGAAGATAAACGTGTACAAAATATCATTAATAATATATGGTTGAAGATTGTGACTAAAAATGAAGATGTAATTATAGGGATTTTATAATATTTTAAGCTCTCTGGAATGGAGCCCTCCTCGTCGCATGAATATCTATATCTTTCACACATTTGAGGTTAGCACATGCATGTTTTTTGGAACGTATGTATGCAAAAATAGGAGAATGCCTACGAAAATGTTATCGTGAAGTCAAGTCATGAGCTGATGACTGTCCCCTGCTTGTGGCGCACCTTGAATATCTTATTCTCAACATATGCAGCATACAACATTGTCATCTATTTTGGTTTCACTTTCATGTTCTATATCTATCTTACCTAGATTTACCTTCAATCCAAATCTGCTTTCTTTTGTTCCTAATTCCGGCCTTTGCTTTCACTAAGGATTCTAATCATTTTGCCCAAGTTATAACAAATCAAGAGAAGCAGCTTAGGGAAACCATGGCAAATGTTTCTTAGCCTGGTCCTGCTCTTTTCCTGTCTCCTTCATTTCAGAGCATTTGAAGTTTAGAGGGTTTCTGATCATCACAATAACATACTGCTAAAAAGGCAGGCAGGGCCTCGATATTAGGAAATAAATGTAACAGAGATCCTCTTGACCTTGGCAGTGACAAAAACTAATATTAAAGCAAATAAAGTCACCATGCAGAGGACTAATCTTCCCCTTCAAGCATTACAAGAATGAGAAATTTAAGAAACCCTGATGGGCAAGTATTTTGATGGGCAGTGTCTTAAATATCCTTTTGTAGATTTTCACTGTCTTGCTAGTTACCATCTTGGTGAATCTCTTTATTTTCTAAATCCTTTCAACAAATAACCTTTCTTTCTGCAAACATTCAGGAATTCTACAAACAAGCATAAAACACCTAGCATGAGCCATACACTGTCCTGAGTGCTATGAAAGATAGGCAGTTGAGCTTACCTGTGAGTTTTTAGCTTAGCATGAGAACTAATTCATGTATTCTGACAAAAAGTAAAAATATATAAATGCTTGAAAAGAGAAAACCTTGGGGAAAAAATCTTCCCAAGGTTTTCTGGAGAAGGTAACATTCGAGCTGATTTCGAATGCTTGGTAAGATTCAGACATGCAAAGATGAAGACATCTGTCTTAGTCTATTCAGGCTGCTATACCAAGAGACCACAGACGGGGTGGCTTAAACAACAAAACATCATTTCTCACAGTTCTGGAGGTCGGAAAGTCCAGGATCAGGGGGCTGGCAGATTTGGAGTGTGGCAAGGACCCACTTCCTGGTTCATGGAAGGCCATCTTCTTGTTGCATCCTCAACAAGGGACAAGGAAGCTCTCTGGAGTCTCTTTTATGGGATCATTAATTCCATTCATGAGGGTGAAGCTTAATCCGCTTCCCAAAAGCCCCACTCCAAATACCACCACACTGGGGATTTAGGTTTCAGCATATGATTTTGGGGGGCAGGGAACACAGTCTGTTCCAGCATCCCCTGGTAAAGAAACACATGAATAAATATACCAAAATGATAAAGTACAAAACGGTTCAGAAAATGAAGCCTAGATCTTGGGCTTTAGATACTGAAAGACTCAGTTTCGAATCCTACCTGATTATGCCAGTTCATATACCTTGGAAGTCACAAAATATCTTTTCTCTGTGATGTTGAAACATGACGCTGAGACACATGACTTTGGTACTTTGGGGCAGCACGTTTTGCCCTGTACTGCCCCACCCCGTCCTCCCCTCCACCCCGTATTTCATACTATGTTGATGCTTAGTTACTCAGATACATCAAGCCACCTGCTCGAGGGCAAATGTGTTTCAGAGCTTGGATTTAAACTGCAGTCTCACTCATCTGAATGTCCCCACCCAGCCAAGATCATCTGTCTGCATCCCTTCACCTCCCCCACTAGAATCTGTCTCCTCTAGTTTTAACCATCCTGGGAGCCCAGCGTACACGCATCCCACCCACACCTTGCTAGGCAACCAGCAACACTGGAAAAAAGAAGAGGCACAAGCTTAATTCCACCGAATTGACCTTTGTTCTCGTTACTTCTCAGCACCATTTTAAGTAACAAAGAAATCTGTAGCCACCATATGCATTGCGTGGGTCTATACCTATCATTTGTGTCAATTTATAATAATGTGCAGAAAATGCTAACTGAACACCCAACATCTTGGGCACAATAAACTAAAAAAAAGATATTTAATATTACAATAATTTACTTTACTATGATGCATCAAGATATTTTCAAGCTCCATTTGGGGAATACCTTTCCAGTTCTGATGGGGAGGAGAAAATGAAGATCCCAGTCAAATCATATCCTCTTGCAAATGAGCAATAAGCTACTCCATACGAAGGAAGTCACCTATGAATATGTGTGAACCCAGGAGGGCTGGCCCTTCCTAGACATCACTAACATGCTCTTTACAACGGCTCTACAAGGAAGGTTTTGTTCATCTTGTTTACATGTGAGAACTCTCAGCTCAAGGAGGTTGAGTAATGTGCCTAAGGTCACATCGCAAATTAGTAGCCAAGCAGGAAGCAGACATCCAAACGTGGACCTGCTGGACTCTGAATCCTAACTTTGTGTCCCCTTATGGAGCCGCATCCCTAGTGCCAGTCCCTTAGGATTGTCTCTTCCATCCATTCCTCCTTTCTAAACTTTACCCTTGTTCTACCCTAAAATCTCCAATATCTCCAATAATTATTGAGTGCTTACGATGTGCCGAGCCCAGATGGCAGTGATTTACAAACACAATGTCACTTGATTTTCAAAACAGCCTGAAGAACGGGCAGAGCTGGTACTCAGAACGGCCATCCTGATTGTTTCTAGATTGCCTCCATCCTGACTGGTCAGTGCCGTGCCAATCAGTTGGTAAATACGTTTAATATCGTTTATGGAATATACACTATAATTATATGATTATGCTGGCTGAGAGATGAGGAAACTGAAGCTTAGAGGGGAGAGAGGTGAGGTGACGCATCCAGTGTCACAGGGTTGGGAAGTAGCATCTGCAAGATTCTAACGCAGATCTCTTTGGTGGCAAAGTCCATCCACACTTTACTCCACACTTCTCTCAGACCTGTGTTTACTGCACAGACCTGGATTCAAATAGTTCCTCTGTCTGTCATTTACCAACCATGTGGACTTAGATGAATAACTACTGATCTCTATTAGCCTAGTTTTCCTCCTCTGTAATATGGGCCCATAACATCCAACTCAAATATTTGTCATGAGGTCTAAATCTAAATAACTGTGGTTACCAGAGTACCTGGCTTGTAACAGGAACTATTATTATTAATATTATTATATTTATATATTATATTAATAATTATTAATATTATTGTATTTAAATGATAGTAATAATTATTATTAACTTGTTGTTATTAAAGAAAAGCCCCTCCAAAAGACATTTAAGACCCTCTACAATCTACTAACCTCATTGTTCTCTAATGTTGTCATCTAACATGTCTGCCTGCCCCTACCTCCGCTAATCACATAAATATGAGATGCATTTTCATTCTTTCTGCTTTTGTGTCTGCTGATCTTGGGCTGCCTTTCTCATTTATCCATCTACGGAAAAGTTTCTAATAAACATCTAGGCTCGGCTCCAGTGTCAACTTCCAAAAGAAATCTCTTCCAATCCCTCCACTAGAATCAATCATCTTAAACTACCTGTGCACATTTCTTTTATCTCTAGTGACCAATTTATTTTTATGGATTTTTATTATTTATTTATTCATCCCTTAAGGGTTAGAACCTTTTTGACTCATATCTGCATCCCCGCTAGCATCTACCCAAATGTGTGGAAAAGAGGAAAAGGAAGAGGGGTGGTGAGTAGAGAAAGGGGTGGTGGAGAGATGAGCCCAGAGGAATGTAAGAAGGGAGAGTATCTGGGCAGAGGCCAGGGAGGATCACCTGGGTATTGCATCACCAATACCCCGGGCATCATGCATCAGGATGAACCTTTCAGCTTCTAGTTTCCCACGTGGACCTTAATTAGCTGGCTGACTTTAATCAAGCTGGTTTACCTCTCTGGGCCTCAGTATTCTTGCTTATAAAATGAAGGAAGTACACTAAATCCCAAGGGGCTCTTCCCACCCTAAATTCTGTGCATCCTTGCCTTGCCTCCAGACACCTTGCCATCGCCACTAAGACTGCAATGACCACACTGTGGTGTCACTGCCTGCTTCCTCCATCAAATTTTGAGCTTCTCCAGAAATACCCTGCACTGGGTCTCCTTAGCTACTGCCTCCTTTGCACTGAGCATGAGTACCTGGCATTGTTTTGCTAAATGAATGAATGAATGAATGTCCTGAAGGAATGGAGAGTTCTCAAAACCCCAGAGCAAAAGTCTGAGTCCAGGAAGACTTGGGGTATCTATGAGTTTTGTGGCTTCTGGTGACAGAATGCGGTGTAAGCAGAATGGCCATATGTCCTACTCTGCCTGGGACAGCTCCAGTTTTCCACCTGCTGTCCCAGTGTAATTATTACAGCATCCCCTTTCACCCTCACAAGTGTCCCCTTTGGATGATAAATCAAATGGTCACCGTGGAAATGCGGGAACTCCCTGCTTTAAGTACTGACCATGTAACAGATGCCTCAATCAGCTCTTTCCATATATAAATCTTCATTAATTCACCCCAGAGTCCTAAATATTGGTATTATTATCCTCACTTTACAGATAAAGAAATTGAGTCTCAGGAAGTTTACATAAATGGCTGAAAACCTCAAAGCCATTAATAAATAGAGGCTAGATCTATATTCAGGACAGCCTGATTTCAAAGTCCTGTTCCATGTACTTCGCCATGTGCTTAGGTCAACTGGGGAATTGGGAACCAGGAAGGGTCATAGTTCTCTGGGCTCAGGGTCAGATTTCTCTCTCTCTTACCTCTCTTATTACATTCCCTCAATTTCTAATTTTTCTTTGCTGGGTCCTGTCCCCTCTCCAAGCCACAGTTTCAGTTGTGGCAGGTGGCATTTCTCTCCTCTTTCCATCACTTTTTCACTGTTACTCCAAAACTAAGTCTGTGAGAGAGGGCTGTGTTTTGTAACTCAGAGAGAAGGAGTCTCAACCTCTTGGAGCATAATACGTAGCAGGAGGTGACCTTCGCAGTGCAAGGGAGGGTCACACTCGGAGACTCAGAGGCAGCGCATGCTCTGTGGCTTCTCCCCAGACTGCTGCCGTGGAAAAGGACGTGGGCTTTCTGAGTCCGCCCGTCTGGTTTGAGTCTAGGTCAGCTGCCTCCAACTATGTGATGTTGGGCTAATCCTTTAACCCCTCACAGCCTCACAGTTTCTTCATCTGTAACCACCCATTGCTGCCAGTCGTCACAAAAAGACGTCCTCACAGTTGCTGGTTGAGCGGGACTTTTGGGGTCTTACGTGTCCCGATGCAAACTCCACCCCTCCTCTCCGTGAACTGAATTGTTTACCCCTATTCCATCCCCCTAAGCCTCCTAGGCATCATCCCCGTGGAACCTGGGATGCTCCAACGCACCTCGTCTTCTCCTGTCCCACACCCATGCCACCCCTCCGCCCTGAGTTCAGAGCAGTAGCCTCTCATTTTGCCCCTTCCCCTTCCTTCTACCAATTTATTCTCCACTCTGATTCCAGATGGATTTCTTTTAAAGTGCAAATCTATTCATATCACTTGCCTACTTGAAATTCCATAGTCGCTTCCTCTTGCCCTCAGAATCAAGTTCAAACTCCTCCTGGGAGAGAATTACAAGGCCAGGGCGCTGTCCTGCCCTCTCCCCATCATTTCTTACTCTCCAGCCACAATGAACTTCTCTTGGTTCTATTAAGGGGCCACATTATCTCCTGCCTCCCGGCTCTCATGATGCTTTTCTCTGTTCCTAGAATGTTCTACTCCCCTGCCCATCTCCCATCCCACTCACTCACCCACCCCTCACCTAGTTAACCCTTTCTTGTCACTTACATCTTAGCCTGAACCTCGCTTTAGGGGATAAGCCTTTACTTACTGCACATGCCAACCTTGGTCACCCATGTACAGGCAGATGTCAGAGCCCCTCCTGCTTCTACCCTTGTAAAATTCATTCCACTCCAAGTGACTGGGGCAGGGGCTCTCTTCACCACCAGACTGCGAGCCCCACAGGAGCAGGGACCACATGGGACTTGCCTCTCACTATATCCCTACACAATGGGGAACCAGAGGCAAGCCAAATCTTTCATTTATTCATTTGTGCATCAACTTTTTCCGTTGTGGTGGGTGTGCATTTATCTCTCTTTTTCATCATCTTTTTTCTGTTACCACCAGAGATTAATCAAGAAGATTGTGCTTTGCAACTCTCAGAGGAACAAGACTCACAAACTCTTTGAACATAACGCATTTCCGGAGTTGATTTTTGCAGCATAAGAGGTTAGGTGTCTTTTAGATCCTCTGCCCTGAAGTCCCGGGATATGAAGCCCCTCACTCTGTCCTACACCCCTTCCCAGCAGCAAGATCAGGTGGAGCAGAGAATGACTGCCTACCGAAATCTGAAGGAGAAAGTTGAAGAAAGGAGGAACAGAATGAAAGATGGCCAAGAGGTTGTGTGAGAGAAGAGAAGGGGAGAAATTGTAAACAGATCCTGAGAGACTGAGACTAAATAAACCTTGGACTAGATACGTCATCTGAACTTCTACCACTCTGTGGATTCCGGATGCTTTGAAACATTTATTGCTTAAGCCTGACATAAAGTACTGATCGATGTTGTCCAAAATCCCCTATATATGTTTGTAAATGGCTGCTGGTTCTGTGTGCAGTTCTCCTGTGGCAGACACTTGTGGCTACCCACCAAAATCCATCTCTTCCTTCTTCCTTAGGAAGAGAATTGAAGCTGGGTGTGTTTCCCAGGCTCCCTCGCAAGCAGCTGTGCATACTAAGTGCATGGTTAGGTTTGCACCAATGGGATGTGGTTGGCAACAACACGTGGATCTTTTGTGTCATCTCCAAGCCACTTGCCCTGGAGGTCCTCTATTTTCCTTCACATGAGCTGCATCACAAAGGGACCATACAGACAAGGACAAAGCCCTAAGAAATGGTAAAATAATAAGATGAATGAAAGGGACCTTAGCCCGAGAATGGCCACAGGAAGCTGAGCCAGCACCCCAGCCCGGATTGCTCCCCTCGGAAATGTTACATGAGAGTTCAATAAACTTCTGTCTTCCTTCAGTCATGGTATTTTGGAGTATCTTCATTATAGCAGGTTAGCCTTTACCTAAATTAATAGAAGAGCTTTTTTTCCTTGTCAAAGGTATAGAGCTGGGTTTTCAATGATTGGATTTGTGAAACAGCAAAGAGCTTCCAGAATGTGTTTTGTCTCTTAATGGCATGTAACAATTCTACCAGCGCTCTCTTGGGACTTACTCGTCCAGACAAAGCAATGCACATTAAATACCACACACATTGAATTTCAATGCATTTTGAGGCTCCTGTGAAAATATATGCAAACTTTTTACCTATTTCTCTAAATAGCTCAATTGATATACAAAGGCTCAGCACAAATACTGCCTCCTTCAGGAAGACTTCCCTGACCTCTTCCTACAGCTCCAATCAGCCTCTCCTTTCTCAGGTGCCTCATGTACCAGCTAAGTCTCCTCTACCCAGAGTATTATCATAGTTATCTGTGTACAACTTCACTCTTCTGTCAGTTTGCAAAGTACATCACCACTTTGCATCATTACTTGTTCATTTTTTGAGTATCTGTTATGTGCCAGGTACTGTGCTGGATGCTAGGGATAGAGAGATGAATGAAACACAGTGCTAGTCCTCAGAGTATGATGGAGGGAGAGAGATATTTAGGTGAAAAATGACATTACAGTTTTGTATTGCCACATGCAGTGTGGCAAGTGCTACTGCAGAATCATGAATCTAGGCAGAGAACTCCGGAATTTGTTCTCTCAACCACTGCACTCTGATGATTTCCAAATGTTTATCTC
>CAUYSK010070429.1:0-38375 GCA_963575035.1 Avahi laniger | reverse complement strand
AGCAGCAAAGGATGGTGTACACAAAAATGTCTCCGTCTCTCCTGATTCACATGGACATTCATAAAAATGACATTATTTTAAACAAAAACCACTAGCCACTAGCAAAAGGAGGTTTTTTTGTTTTTTTTGTTTTTTTTTTTGAGACAAAGTCTCACTGTGTTGCCCAGGCTAGAGTGCCGTGGCGTCAGCCTAGCTCACAGCAACCTCACACTCCTGGGCTCAAGTGATCCTCCTGCCTCAGCCTCCCGAGTAGCTGGGAATACAGGCATGCGCCGCCATGCCCGGCTAATTTTTTCTATATATTTTTAGCTGTCCAATTAATTTCTTTCTATTTTTGATAGAGACGGGGTCTCGCTTTTGCTCAGGCTGGTCTCGAATTCCTGAGCTCAAACAATCCACCCGCCTCGGCCTCCCAGAGTGCTAGGATTACAGGCGTGAGCCACCGTGCCCGGCCAAGGAAATGATTTTTATAAAAGTCAAGATGAATGGTTATTATCGCTAGGGGAGGGGTGGGCGAGGGACTTTGGGAGAGCCGGCCATGTTCTATTTCTTGATTCGGGTTGGCATGTGGATGCTCACTTTATGACTGTCTTTAGCTGCACATGTATTTTAGATATTCTTCTCTATCTTTGATATATTTCACAGTTAAAAGAAAGAAAAGTTTAAAGCACTTTACTGCTATATGATTACTCAATCAGACAATACTGTGGCAAAAGCAGCTAACGGTTTGCTGGAAATCTCACAGCCTCCCAACTAAACAGCTCTAGGGTTTCTCTTTCCTTTCTTCCCGGTGGGTTTGGAACAGGCAGCTCTCCAGCAACCAGCATGGCAGCCGCTTGGCCCCACCCTGGGGAAGGAGCTGAAGGGCCAATGCCCAAGACTGGTCTCTGAAGTAGATCTGGGGCTTGAATTTTATTTCCTACCTCTTGATGACACTCCATTCATAATTCTTTAGTGGTTAAAAAGCATCAAGTGGTGTCATAAACCAGACACAAAAGGACAAATGTTGTATGATTCCATGGATATGAGACACCTAGAATTGTCAAATCCATAGAGACAGAAAGGAGAACAGTGGTTGCCAGGAGCTGGAGAGGGAGAAGAGAAATGGGGAGTTAGTGTTTAATGGGTAAAGTTTCAGTCTGGGATGATGAAAAGATTCTGGAAATGGGTAGTGGTAATGGTTGCAGAAAAATGTGACTGTATAGCTAAAAATTGTTCAAAAGGTAACTTTTCTGTTATGTATATTTTACCACAATAAAAAAAATCAAGTGGATTTTTTTAGTCTTACTTATTCAGTTCAATGTCAAAAAGAAAGATGTGCTTTAAACTCCAAACTTCACTTTGCAGTGTTTCTAAGTGACCGACCAGACGGCATCAGTATTATCACCCACAAGAATTCGCTGACTGCTCAATGTGTGCCTTATCTGAGACGAGTGCTGTGATTGCAGGTGAAAAAAAATGACTTTAAAAATATTATTCGTTAGTAACCAAGGAACTCTTTGCATTCCAAGAATTTCAAGTAAAGTATAAACGACTTCAGATTCTCTTGAGTGCCAGAGACAAAACTAACACATGGTACGTCCCAAGTATTTAAAGAGCTGGAAGTTCGCCCCTGGGGTACAGGGGATGGGAAGCACAGTGGTAAATATAGAGGACTTGGAGGAGGTTATTGGCATAAAATGTGGCAGAGTAACAACAGAATAAATAAATAAATCACGGTATAGTCATAGAGCGATTGCTCTGTAGCAACCCTAGTAAATGAACTGCAGCTACACACGACAACCGGGATGAACCAATGCTGAAGGGAAAACCATTTGCAAAAGAATATAAACATCATGATTTTATTTAAAGTTCCATATGCAGTTCATAAATAGGCAAAGCGATTCTATGTTATTTAGAATGAACACAAGGAGTAACTAAGGAGCAAAGAAGCAATTACCTCAAAATCAGGAGGGTGGAGACCTCTCTGCAGGGAGGGCGGGAGAGCGCTCAGGAAAGGCACCTGGCGGGGCGCTGCCCTGTGACAGCCATCCATGTGCTGTTTCTTGGCTTGGGTCGTGGTTATACCTGCTTGCTTTATAGCTGTTTGTTAAATTCTGCATTTGTAGCGCTGTATTGTTCAAAGCCATAATAAAGAGCGCAGAGGAGCAGCACTGTCTGCATGTGGCTACTTCGCTTAGCGTGGGGAACGTGAAGGAGGGTCCCCTAATGTTTTGCTGTGGCGATTTTTTTCCAGAGCTACCCAGTCACTTCTATTTTTTTAAAAAAATAAATTGTATTGTGTATATTTAAGGTATGTAACATGATGTTGTAAGATAAATATATATAGTAAAATGGTACTGTAGGGGAACAAATGGACATAGTCATCATCTCCCATAGTTACTCATTCTCCCCTTCCCACAATTATGAGCAGCTATAATCTACTCATTTAGCAAAATCCTGAATACAATTCACTGTTATTAACTACAGTCCTTATGTGGCACATCACATCTTTTGAGTTGTTCATCCTACGTATTCGTTACTTTGTATCCTTGGACCTACATCTCCCCATTTCCTCTCCCCCCCACTAATAACCATTGTTTTCTTCTCTATCTCAATATATTTGATCCTTTTTTTGTAGATTCCAGATATTAGTGAGATTATGCAGTATTGTTCTCTAAAATGTAGAGCTGAGTACTCAAGAAATCCTCAATATCCAAAACTGAAAACTAGAGCTGGGAGTGCATAGTCTGAAGTAGCAGCCGGCAAGTGTCCCTTGGAGTATAGGGACGAGGATTTAACCTTCATGTAGGCACAAGAGATGGGGCCTTGGGCCCACTGTTGACAGGAGGTAAGAGTTGAGATTCCCATGTAAATCTGAGACTCTTAAAAGGCAATAACCTCAGTGAAAAAGATCAAAAAAAACCTGTAGTCCCCATCCAAGGACACCAGTTCATGTTCATTTCTCAGCTTGGGAATACTTTGACCATTAGAGTCTATTTACTTTGATAGACTCTCACTGAAAGAATCATTTAATTTTCTTCTTTAGGAAGAAGAAAATTGTGCTCAGAAGGAAAGACCAAGTTACAAGAATAAATAAAAAGTAAAGAAATACATAAATTTTTGGCTAAGTCTAAAAGGCACTAACTATTAATATGTCAAATAACAAAATCAGTAACAACTACTTTGAGGATGTAACAACAATATTGGAACTAAAGTACTGTAAAAAATAACATATAAGGTTATGGGAGTTTTAAAATGCATTTTTAAATTCTGGCCAGGCACAGTGATTCACGCTTTTACATGGATCAAGACATTTTTATCATGTTGGCCACATTCTCTTATGTCAGTATAATAATTTGAAATTAATAACAAATAGACAACAAAGTTTATATTTTTGGAAATTAAAAAACACTTTTAAGAACTAAAGAATCAAAAAATCATAATGGAATAATAATTCTTAACAGTAATTGAGCACTTACTATGTGCCAGGCATTCTTCTATGCATTTCACATGTATTAGCTAATTTAATTCTTATAGTGATCCCAAATAAGCACTATCCTTACCTCCACTTTACAGATAATGAAACTGAGGCACAGAGTGATTCAATAATCTCCCAGAGACAGAGCACAATCTTTTTATCACACCCCCAAAATGTCTCTTCACTTAGAAAATAAATATGTAACTGAATGATCATGAAAATAATAAATATAAAAACATATGGGGTACATAAAAAGTGCAGTTAGTGGAAAATGTATAATCTTAGATGCTTATATCTTAGTAGAAAAGGAAAGACTGAAAACTAACGAGCAAATACTCAACAAACTCCCAAATAGTAGATGTAAGGAATTAGTAGAAAGCATAAATCGATGAAACAGAAAATGAAGAAACAATGGAGAATATGATAAAGCCCAAAGCTGATGGGCCATAAAAACTAATGATATGGAAAGGCCTGCAAGCAAGATTGAGCATGAGAAAATGAGATAAAGCACACACACAACCATGCTAGGACTAGAACGATCTGTTGTCAAAGAGGGAGCAGCGGTTTTGAAAACCGTAAGAGGATTTTATTCACAACTTAATGACAATAAAGGAAAAAAGATAAAATGGACAATTTACTAAAATAAATATATCAAAAGGGACTTAAAAGGCACAGAAAACCTGCGTATATCAACAATTACGCTTCCATGATATTATCAGTAGTTAAAAATCAACCTATCAGAAAACCCAACCCTACAAAGAAGTATTGAGTATAACACATGGTTTTCTGAATGATATAAAAACTGTTTTTAAGCAGAAAAACAGGGACTGTTTCCTAACTTATTTTATGAACTAATACAACCTTGACCAGAGCAACACAAGAAAGGAAAATTACAAACCAATTTCATTTGTCAATATAGTTATAAAAATTCTAAATAAATTTTGTCAAATAGAGTTATAGCAATATATAAACAAAAGAACATATCATGAACAAGTTGGATTTATCCCAGAGTGCAAAAATAGTTTAAATTAGAAAATTGTGTTTATGTTATTTGTCATATTAACAGATTAAAAGAGAAAAAAATAAGAACATTTTGGAAAACACAGAAATAGCATTTGATAAAATTCAGCATCAATTCACGATGCTTTTGTTTTTACTAAAACAGGAATAGAAAAGGACTTCCTTAGTCTATTTTTAATTTCCCAGGAAAATAAAAATCTGAAGCAAATCTGGCAACATGTCAAGTAAAGCTGAGTATCGGGCACGAGAGGTATTTGTACTATAATTCTCTGAACTTAATTTTTTGTTTTGTTTTTGGATCATCTCGATGTTAAATGAAAAAATAATTGAAATAATAGAGAAAGTGATGATATAGAAAATTCATAAAATGAGACACGAAAGAAAGAACAGAAACAGATGGTCCTGCAAAACTGAGCAAAAGGGAATAAGATGACTATTGCTCATACCACATTTTAGAGAGACAATAAATGTGAAGGGCTCAAAGAATTGGGAAATAGAGAAGAAGAGGGAAAAACTCACAAGAAATACAAAAAAGAGAAATAACAAGTAAAGAAGGTAATGTAAATGAAAAGTAGAATGAAACAAAAAGGCAGTTTGAATCTAGTAGAATAGATTTATGGAAACAAGGAGTGTTAATTTAAAAAGGAAGAGGAAGAGGGCGAGAAAGAGAAAAGGCAGTCCCCCCAAAACTCTGATAATATATTAAGCAGAAAAACACTCCTTTTTAGGGCCAAGGGTTTTTTCTCCTCACCTGCAGTAGAGAACAAACCCCTGTGCTCACGTTGTGAGTCTGTGGCTGTGAGCTTTTTGTGGAGTCCGACAGCTGCCAGCCACGCAACTTCTCTAACTAGGGGTGCAGGCAGCCAACTGCTTGTGGTAAAATTGGGGCAAAAGAGCAGATACACTGTCCCCAAAATATGCCATGCATTGAAAGGTGTTGGAAGTTAATGTTGGTTAAAAAAAGTATATAAAATTCTTCATAAACTATAGCACACTATATAAGTGGCATGACAATTATCAAAGGTAAAGTAGCAGGTATTATAAGAGTAAGGCAAGCTTTAGTTACGCATTTAACACCTTGGCAGGCACTAGTACATAATAGCCTTCATTCATTTCTTCCTCCTTCTTGAGTGCCTGCAGGACCCGAACGAGACAGTCTCTGCCCTCAGAGAGCGAGCGGGCTTTCAGGGCAGCGCGGGTGCTTGTATTGACGCCAGGCAGAGCGCGGTGAGCGCCGTGAGAGCAGTAACTGCCTCCTGTAGGGACAAGGCACTGTGCAGTGGGGAAAATAAATTTCTCTCGACCTTCTGAGGTTTGACAATTGAGTCTATGGAATAAACTGACAGTAGTTAGATCAGCAGGAAAAAAGGCACACAAGTTTATCACATGCACGGGGACATCATGGGAAAGAAAAGTGAGCACCTGGCAACCCAGTGAAATTCAGCAGCTTACCTACCTTCTTCATAAAGAGGCAGGAGAGATGTAGGTGGCTTAGGGGAGAGTAAATGATTTGGGGGGACATGAAGAGGTGACAGCCTGCGACAAAGTCTTTCTGGGTGCGGTGTGGACCCCTGGTCTCTTCTGTGATGTGGTTAATGCTCCCTGGTTGATGAGATTTCCCGGGAGGAGACTCGGGACACTTCTGTTTCCGTTCAGAGGCTCTGTCTCTAGGCAGTTAAGGGGAGTCCAGAGAGAGCCCCTCCCTGTGCTTCAGGGGATGAAGACGGGGAGACCGGAGGGCTGGAGAAGGTCAGAGAGACCTTGCTTCCGAGGCTGCCTCTGAGGCCTCCCAATGTCCTCTCGTGCAGGACACTCAGCAGGCCAAACGTCATACTTTGGGGTATTATTTTCTGACCCCAACAATGGCCAGCTGTTAGCATCCAGGAAGTTCCGAAGAGGAGGTGGCATTCACTGGGACCTTAAAGGACAGCGGATACTTGAATATGAAAAGATAAAGAACTCAGAAGTAGTTTTCTTTCGTTTCACCTAACATTTGGATAACTTTGCCAGTCATCCCTCCTGCCTTGAGGGAATTCTGTCAGGTCCTGCCTCTTGGCCAACTGTTGTCATGGTTCTTTGCCTCCTTGCTTAGAGAAGTCACAAGCTGGGCTGGTGTGACGGAGTGACCACAGACGGGAAGCAATTGCACACAAGGAAAAGAAGGGAGCTACACAAAGGGAGAGCGTGCCCCGGAGAGGAATGGGTCAGTCTCTCTGAGTGGAGAAAGAAGTTGAGGACGCCCAGGTGGTTTCCTGTTATTGGCCTGGGCCGGGGCTGAATCACGGGAGGTGTGGGATGTTACCGGATGATTAAAATACATGAGTGACAGGTGTTCTCATAACAAAGTTGCAGTTCCACAGGTGTGTGTGCTTCAAAACCTCAAGTTCCTGCTCTTTGTGATTGTGAGCTGCGTTTTCCTGCAGTCCCTCCTTCTACGCCTAGGAACAGCCCTCCTGGTCTGTGTCTGCCACCTGCAGATTTGGTCCCTGTCTAGCAAATTGGACAGAGGTCAGGTAAATCCGGATTAGGAGAGAGGAGGTGAAAGTCGGACATGAAGAGCCTCTTAAGGACCCCTAGCCTGGCAGGTTGAGCTGGAGTATAAAGGGGTGTGCGGGTATCTAAGTACCACAGCGTGGCTGGGGGCAATCTTGGCACTCCAAGTCTCAGACCCACACAGCCCTTTCCTCTTACCCTGCCGTGGCGATGTGTAAGCAGGAAACAGCGAAGCAATGGTACCCACCCTGGCCTTCCCCACGCCCAGGGACAGGAGAACACTGACGGGGTCAGCTTGTACCTCCACGCCGGCTCCCCTGTTCGGAGGAATTAATTTAATCATATGAAACCCAAAGCATGTTCACTTATTTATGAATAATTTGAAAAGGCAAGTAGAAATCTTTTACTGGATTACTTCAAAATATTTCGTAGTACAGTGAATCCTTTATTTAAATTATCAGAGTTCACAGTATCCTTCGAATTGCATACTTAGGATGACCAGTTTGAACACTGATGTTTCTTATACAGCTGAGACACCACGTTCTCCAGTCCGTGCTGCGTGGTCAATGACAGGCAGCAACTTCTTGTGCCAGGTTGAAGAGACCTGCCCTGGGCAGCTTGCCCTGAAGAGCAGACTTCCCTGAAGGAGCCAATGCTATAGAACTGATAAATTATGAATGTGTTTTTTAGACGTGCTTGTAAAACATTTTACACTCCAAGGTGTATAAAGGTGTTGATAGGTATGAAGCCTGTTAAAGGTCTTTGGGTAGCCAGTGGTCCAGGTCTTGTTACTTAAAGTGCTTGGACAAGCAGCACAGCATCTCTCCCTACAAATACAAACTCAGGCGCCACCTGGACCTGGATCCCCAGGTGATTTGTGTGCACATTAAAGTTTGAGAAGCCCTGGTTTAGACATCCTTGAGAAGAAGTTATATATCACCCCCTTTCTCTAGGAGAAAGGCAGCTGAACGTTACTATTTTGTTTACTCTGATGGTAATGCGGATATCAAACAGGTCAAATAATATTCTAATTATTTTTCATTAATATACATTATCCTGCTAGTTACACAGTTTCTCTTTAGCCCTCAGAAAAAAAAATTAGGAAATTAGGTGCACATGTCCCTTGGTATCTGTGGGGGATTGGTTCCAGGACACTCCTGCAGATATCGAAATCCATGGATGCTCAAATGCCTTATAGAAAATGGTGTAGTATTTGCATATAACCTACACACATCCTCCCATATACCTCGTATCATTTCTAGATTACTTATAAAACCTAATACAATGTAAATGCCATGTACATAGTTGTTATACTGTATTGTTAGGGAGTGATGACCAAAAAAAAAAAAATCTGCACATGCTCAGTACAGATGTAACCATCCATTTTTTTTTTCTGAATATTTTTGATCCCTGGTTAGTTGAATCCACAGATGCAGAACTCATGGATACAGAGGGCCATTGTATATTTAAATCTAAGTTTAGCTCTGATTTGAAATATTCACATTATGAAAGTATATTAAAAATCAACACAATACTTTCGATTGCATGATTATTAAAAGTAAAATAATACCTTAAAAAAGTTTTAGCCTATTATATCTTATTTTCCTCATGTAAGGTCTGATTCATTAAATGGTTGAATGTTTATGAATAAATATCATTCCTATTTGTAAGATCCAATGACAGGTAATTAATGAACTATACTGCCAATTACATACTTTTAATATTTATAGACATCTGTCACTTTACATTTTAAGATAGTCTTACCATATGTGTTGCTTTCTTTTAATTCCAGTAATTAAGTTTGTGACCAGATACTGTGAAAATGTAGTTGCAACATTGTCAAATTGGTTATCAAGAGGCTTTCTTGCTGATAAGCTTTCTATTTTTAAAAGAGGAATTGTTACAAAGGTTAAACTTGTCCTAGAATTTTGTTCCTCTTTTGTTAAAAAATTTTTTGTACACTTTTCAAGTCTCCTAAATTCAACTAAAAATATATCCCCCAGCATCGTATATATGGTTGTACTTGGGTAATATCTTTACTTGGTGTCATTATTTAATATGTGAAATGTATCAATAATTTGCTAGAGGCCAGCTTGGTGGCCTGTAATACTAGCACTTTGGGAGGCTCTGAAGGAAGTAAAAATGCTAGACACTTTTTGTACTCTGACTTACAATGGCAGGAACTAGTCCAGGAAGCAGCCTGTGCTAAGTCAGACTTGCAGGATGTCAGACTGTTACCTCCAGTAACAATCCAGGGAATTACATAATAGCCTCTGTAGCAATTGGCCCCAAGTGACCAGGACTTGATTAATAATAGACAGCTTCCCAAAATTTTGCCCTTGCTTCCAACTTACAACCACCCAGAGAAAGCCAAATATGCACCCTTAACCAATCTCACAGGGTGCCCCACTGCTAGTTAGCTCACGTGTAGCTTCTCTGCGCCCACAGCCTCCGTCAGAGTGTGTCTGAAGCCTTCCCCTTTCCCACGCCTCTGCCTGCCTTTGAGTCTGGAGTCTTTGCCAGAATACAAGTAACGTGGCTGACTCCCTTGCTAGAGGAAACTCTCCTTGTTCTTATTTGATTGGTGTTTGTTTAATTTGCACATGATCAATACATTAAGTATATATTAAATGTCCTCTATAAATGCACATTCTGGTGGAAAAGACCTAAGACCTGGACCCAACAGAGCAGACAATCTAGTTGGGAAGCTAATACAATGAAACAATTATGTGTAAAACTGAACCGTTTTTGAGGTACTAGTATAAAATACTGAGGCCTGTTGTCCTCAACTGCGACTGATATTGGCTACACCATGATCTTCTGTAGGGTGGACAGCATGACAAAATGCTCAGACTGATTTAAACAGAAATGAGAAGCTGGTGTTTCACACACGTGCGCCGTGCAGCTGGCTGTTGCCTGACTGAGAGAAGAAACTGCATGAACAAGTGTCTCCTCTCCAGCACTTTCTCTGGGCTGGCTCTTGTCTCAGGTGTTTACGGCAGCATCTCCTGGCCCCAGTTCCCAGGAGCTCCAGGCTTTCCCATCCTTGCGACGAGATGCTACAATGGAAGCCCACTGCAAGCTTTATGTCTTTGAGCACCCAATTCAATAAAGAGTGCAAGGCCCTCTTTTCCAGAAGGCTCAGCTAAATGTCTTTATGTCCCTTTGGCTTCACTTGGCTTAATTCCCATCTCTGCACCAATCGCAGGGCAAGGGAGATGGGAAATGGTCATTGGATTGAGCCAATGTGAACCCCCTCTTGCAGCCAGAGGTGGGATCTCATGCAAACCTCATAAATAGACTGGAGCAGAAGTGGTTTTCCCAAGGACATTGGGAGTAATGTTTCCAGAACAGGAGAACATGGAGACTGGACAAAAAACATCAAATGTCCTGTGCAATGACTTGTATTCATTTACTCAGCAAAATATTCTGAGTTGTACCTACTTGTGCTATTCAGTTAATGTGCTATGCTTTGAAGATTTGGGTATAAAAGATAACCCCATTCCTACTGTTAGGGAGCATTCTATTATTCTACAATAATGGAATGGAGGAAGAAAAATAAGTATACAAGTATAGTGTGTTGTAATCTATGAAGAGACATGCAGAGTGTTCTGTGGGGACACAGAGAAGTCACGCCTTCCAGGGAGCAGCGGAAGGGAAGAGAAAGAGAAAGACAAGGTGAGGGGAGGAGAGAGGTGAGGAGCAGCTTTCTAGAAGAGGTGGTGCCGGAGTTGAGTTCTTACTACTCATGATCATCAGCCTGACCAAGCTGGGAGCACTGGCATTCTAAGTGTGTGTGGGGGGGTGTACAACTTCAAATGCCCAGAAACCTGAGAATTTGGCCCATGTTCAACCTGACGACAGAGTTTGGTGAAGAAGAGGGATGTTTTCAACGCCTTATATGCCCGGTTTAGAAGACTAAATTGTATTCTGAAAGCAAAAGAAATCCACTGACGGATTTTGAACAGATTTATGTTTTAGAAAAACCACCCTGAACAATAGATTGAGGATGTGCCTTGGGGAAGTGGGGGATGGGAGGGGTAAGGAATGCAATGGCAGGACACCAGTTAGAGTCTGTCGCAGCAGACATGACTAGGACCTGAAATAAGTGAGGAGCAAAAGGAAGGCTCAGATGTGAGACGCAAGGAAGGAGAAGGAACCACAGTAGTTTGGGATAACTATTGCTGTGTATCAAACCATCCCAGAATGTTGTGGCTGAAATCAACAAATTGATTTTATTTGCTCATCTTTGGCAGCTGAGGCAGGGCCTGCAGGAAATCACTTATCTCTGTTCCACCTGACATTAGCTGGGCGGATCCTTGATTGGGGCCAGAGGATCCACCTCCAAGATGGTGCGCCGCATGGCTGACGCATGGGGGCCGGCTGTTGGTTGGGCTGAGAGGGTGAAGGTAAGACCAAGCTACCAACATTTCTAGCTTAAGGGAAACCTGGGATGACACAACCTTGAGGTCTTTTCTATCCATGTTGGCTTCCATAGCATTTCCTCTAAGCTCCCCTGTGTCTGGGGCTTCCCTTGATCCTACGGTGTGGAGATCACCACAGCAGGGGCCGTTTTGTCCTCACTTGGAAACTCAGCCCTGGTCTAAAATCTGGAACCAACCTGATTCCTGGCAGGTGAGAATTTAAGGAATTTACCTAGCTTGGTATGTGGATGGTCTAGCATCTTAAGTCCTTTTTATTCATCCATCCATCCATCCATTCAACAGATATTTCTACTTGTCTCCATTTGCTTGGTCATGTCTTTGGTGAGGCCTTGTCATGCTGACGTTTTATTTGGTTTAGTAATTGAATTTTTGCCTTATATCTTATGACCAAGGCCTGCTTTGATCTCTGCTTGAACCCAGTTTTCTAGTTCCAAATTTTCTGAATGTTTTTCTTCGGCTAGTATTCCAGTTTCTCTGAAGACGAAACCCTACTTGTTCTTCTCACCTTGGGGTGTGGCGAAGTTCAAGCCCTGCTCCTTTGGTGCTCCGGCTCTCAATGATGTCACGTGACCCCTAATGTCTTTGAGAACTCTGTGCATCTGTGTCACTGACCGCATTCTTTTCTTGGACTTCCAGCGCCTGCGCAGTTCTAGTACTTTGCTGCCCCGGCTGCTTCCCATATCTGTCTGCTCTGGCAGAGATTACTCCAGTTCTCAGCTCCTGGTGGTTTGGCCTGTTTTCTTGGCTTATCCCGGATTCACATATGTTTGAGCTGTGGATATTTCAAGTCAGGGATGATTCCCGCCTTTCTGCATCAGGAAGACATCTCCCATCCAACCCAAAAGTGAAGCCAAGTAGATGTGGGTGATGCATAAGCAGGGTTCCTTCTCTCAAAGCATGTGCAAGGGAGTGGAAAAGACAGACAGCAAATCCCTAGTGACAGCGCTGGGCAGAAAGCTAGGAGCGTGGGGTCGCAGGGACACCAAGGAGGATATCACAGGAGCGATAGGAAGGGCCATCAAAATCTCCGTGGGACTTCTTTACCTGCTGTTGGGAACAGATACCTTTGTTCCACCGACTGTGGTGTCATCTTTCCACGTTTTATTTTAGTCTTCTCTTGCCTTTGCTATTTAGAGTGCCTGTTCTCTTTTCAGTCTGGGATGAGTCTCCAGCTCCTAGCTTATTTGCCAAACACAGACAAAGGTGTCCTGAGCTAGAATGGAACAGATGCACTAGTTGCTGGCTTTTCCAAGATGTGAGTGTGTCCCTGAGTTCACAGCCCCACACAGCTCAGCTCAGCTGGGTACACGCAGCTGTCTTCTGGCTGGCACAGATGATTCTGACGTCTGGGAGGATACAGCATTGATTAAAGCTTATGATAAAGCTATGGCTTCTGTTCTAAAGAATGGCGACATTTGTGAAACTTCAGATAAACCAAAAGGCATACCTAAAAAAAAAATCTGCTAAGAATAAAAGCCAATAAATAAATAAATAAAAGAATACTGCAACTCCCTTGAAACAGTGGTAAGTTGGTGACAAGTGCTCTGCCATTTGGTCAGAAGAAGGCTGCATGTACCCAGCTATCACTGCTTTTAGTTGTGTTGTGGTTTACACTGGAATATGGAAATGAGAGTGGAGTGAGATCTGCTTGATCTGCTTCCCCAACCTCTGAAGTAGCTAGTAATACAGAACAGAATGCTCAAGAGAATGAATATGAAAGTCAAATTTTAATGGATGAAAATGAGAACGCCAGGTCTTCTGGAAATAAATCAGATAACATCAAATCAAAAGCTACTCCACGGGACTCTTTTCTCTCTCTGCCGCGCCCCATGCCAGGGTCAGGACTGTGACCAGGAGAGCCAGATCTGAAATTCAGCGGCTCGTGCCCACCTCCACCCCACCAATAATTCCCCTCTCCATCTCCCACATGTCCAGATTCTCTTGATGACTCTGATGCTTTGGAGCATACGTTAATCTCCTGGTACATGAGTGGCTTCATACTGGCTATTATATGGGTTTCAAGTAAAATTAAAAAGAAGGAACGTGCTCATATTTCAATTAAGGAGTATGTCATTATATTAATAAAAGTCATCCTTATATTAATAAAAGAGAATATCACTTTTGTATACATTTTATGATTTGTGGAAAACAAATGTTTTTGAACATTTAAAAAATTGAAATGTTAAAAAATGAAAAACTTAATATAAAACAATATTGAAGGCATTTTGATGTCCAAGACTATTAGATCGACGCCCCCTCTAGAATTCTCATGGTGTCAAAGTATCATCTCACCAAATACTTGCTGGTTGGTTGTACAGAAAAAACATATTTTTGCAACACAGAGATCCTTAGGCTCTGATGACACTTTGCATCACGAGTAGTCAGACAGTCAGGCATGCTTTTTGATTCATGATGCGGTGTGAAGTACACTGTTTTACCTATGAAGCGTTCTGGTCAAAAACATTTAACTGGAATTTAGTCAAACCTTTAGATCTAAGTTCCCATTTGCAGGAAATACTGGGGAGCAACAACTTGAATGATACCACTGAAGAGATGATCAGACAGGTCCAGAACGTGGGATGCTGTAGAAGACAACTGGCCTCATTTCTTCAAAATACCAGCGTCGGGAAAGAAAACAAAAGTGGTGGAATAGGTAAGTTACTTAAGAGACTTGATAACCAAATGTGATGTGCAATCTTTGATTGGACCCTGGTTTGAAAGCCATCTGTAAAGGACTTTATGGGGAAGGGCCTGGAAGAAATTTGTATATGGACTAGATTTTGAATGATATTAGATAATTATTGCTACTTTTACGAGCTGTGATAAGGGTGTTGCAGTTTGTAGAAGAATGTCTTTTTAAATGAGCATACTGAAGTATTTAGGCGTGAAGTGGTATAGTATCTCTAAAATATTTTAAAATGGCTTAGCAAAATGTGTGTGTGTGAAACATACACAAAATGTGAATGAATTCGACTGCTGTGCATGTGGATGTTCATTGTACCATATTTTCTATTTTTCTCTATGTTTAAAAGATGTTATATTATTGTATGTTATAATAAAAATATTTTTAATTAAAGAAAAGAAAAGAAAGTCCTTGATAAAGTTCGTGTCAAATTTAGTCTGTGTATCCTGCCCACCCTCTACCCCCAGGCCTCATTTCCTTGGTTCCAGAACACAGAATCAGGACGATGACGCTTGGCAGCTGGCAGGATCCTCACACTGATTCCTTGACTGTAGCAAAGAGCTACCATAGTAGGAAAGGCCACATGGAAGTTCCCAAAATTAGCCCCTCTGACCGTGCAAGTAAGTTATCTTCTTCAGAGGGATTGCAGAGAGCAGTGCCACCCTCAAAGACTTAAATAATTCAAAGGCGGTAGGCTTCCTTAAAACTCCGGTCAATTCACCCGTGTCGGCCCTGCAAAATGGGGATGAATTACGGCAGATGACAGTGGTTGGTCACAAACTTAGCCATGTAATACCCCAATTTTAGGTGCTGTTCTGGATATGATGTCTTTACTAGAGCAGATAACCCAGACTGGGGTGGTGGACGCAGCTATTGATGGGAAATACATTCTTTCAATACTCCTGAGGAAGGAGGATCCGTTCCCACTTCCATGGGATGAACTACGGTATGCTTCACTGTCTCACCAGAATTTTGTCATCCTCCCATTCTAATAGTTTACGTAATTTCAGATTCGTTTTCAGGAAGGATAGCAAGTATCTGGCAGTTTCTTAGCTAGTTCTGCATATAAAAATAGAACATGGACCTCAAAAATATGATGAGCTGTTTGACTAGAGTCTGGGCTCACTACTCTGTTGGATGCTAAGAAAACAAGCCTGTCACGGACAACACCGTAAGACTGAGAGTTTCAATGTGGAAGATAGTAGCAAATATATTCCTATTAAATTACTGGCAACGAGTCACTGGAAATCATAAAATGGTTGTTAAGGTTATTAATGATGTTGTAAAAATTATCTAAAGATGTTGAAATCTTGTGTGATTGTCTTTCTTTTAAATATCCTGTGTACCTCAGTGTACAAAAGCAGAGCTCACTCATTGTGGCGATTTGATATTTATGTATTTCTCTATTTCTTTCAAAACCTAATTAAGATCAAAAGGTGTCCCTTTGTCCACCAACTGTTCTCAATAACTAAAACAGCAGATGAATTGGCATTAGGTGTATCCTTTTTTATCTACGTTATATGTGCCCTTCCCTGGTTCATGCACAGTGGATACTCTGTCAGCTCTGATCCCACAGCCCGTTCAGTGACAAGCGCCTTCCAACCCACAAAATCATCAACAAAATAAGAAAATACCTGTTTACACAGCATAGATTTTCAGAGGTGAATCAGATCAAAAGCCATAGAACATTTTCCCCAAGGATGTATTGCACATATGCTAGGAGTGGATTTGCGCCCTTTTCCTTGGTTCTCCTGTCCACCCAAGATGAGAAATATATCTCTGCTAGCCAGAGGACATGGTAGTAACGACTTTTTCACTTAGTCTGCCATTGATCTGCTATGATGTCCAACAGTGGCCTTGGATAGAGGCATTTTGCCAAGAATTGTTCTGCTTTCTCTTTATACATAACATTGGCCATTAACTTTGAGGCTGGCTTTATGTTTCTTAATGGTCATGTCACTGATACCTGTTACCGTTACTACCTCTTCTCCGCCTTTAGTGATACAATTTGTTAATTACATACTGGGAGAGCAATTCTTTGCTTTTATTCTAGAAAACCTCATATGGATGCTAGAAAGGTCACTGAACTTGTGTGAAAATGATGCAAAGGTTTGTGCCATTTCATGACAAAATTTCAACATCGACAACGCATGACGGGCAAACAGCAAATGGATCACTTGCTGAACGAAATCCAATTCTCAGATATTCATCATCCTACATCCTATTCTGCAATGCTTGTGTGAAATCATCACACTCACAGACTCACTTGTCCCAGCATGTACAAATTCCCATTCTACATTTGCACTGGAGTCTTGTTTATTATCTATATCTATGATGTTATTCTGAGCTGTAGTATGTATGTTATTATTTCATTATTGTTTTTATGCCTCAATAAAGCATTTTGAGCCACTAATCCACTTTTGTGAAATAGAGTTAAAATGCAACATGTGAGTAAAAATCAGAAGGCACATATAATAAAGCTAGCAGCATCACGTAAATGACGTGGAAGCACATAGCCAGAAGGTAGCATACCCTATTGACTGCATGGTAGCTCCCTCCAGGATGATCAACACAGTCTGTAGCTCACGTGCAACCTCTCAGCTCATCATTATTTTCAGTGCTTTAATGGCATCTCTGTGAAAATCATAGTTTATCTTACATTTTAAATTTATGACACATAGATGAAAAAAACTGGCTTATAGCTTTTCCTCTGAAGCTGCCAGCAGGCTGCCCGATAGACTTCTAGGGACAACTTGTGGTCTGTGAGCCACACTGCTCTACGGTTTCTGCCTTACCACCCCAGAGATCATGTAAATATTTACCTAGATTTTTGAAACTTTTTTTCGTAGTTTCATTTTTTACATTTAATTATTTAATTCTCTGGACTTTATTGTGGCATGTGATAGAGGATCTCACTCTCGCCCCCCCCAAATTAACATACTGTCTCAGTGTTATTTGTCGAATAATTTTTATTTTCTCCACTTATTTCAAATGCCACATTTTTCTCATTTGGGACATCTCAGGGTTTATAAGAAGCCCTTCATATTGTGACTCTAAATTTTCCTAATCTGGGATGCTGACAATAAACGAACTGATGTGGTTGTCATCAACTCAATTCAACAGGCCAAATTTTTTCTCCAGTGGACAGCAGAGATACGGCCCACTCCATAGGGACCAAAGCAATCAGGATTTGGACTGCATTTCTAGGATGCTAAAATTGACAATTAAAATTTAAAAATGTAGTTAGCCTATAGATTTCTTTGTTTCTGATTCTAAACAATCAATTTCTCATGTTCCACACCTACACTGAATTAACTAACTCAGAAAGTTCAGTTTGGGCAGCAGGGAGTCAGAACTTTAAAGTAGCATCTTATTAAACACACACACACACACACACACACACACACAGGCACACACAAATCCTGTGGGTCTTGCTATGAGTTTGCACACCCCATGCATAGATTGCCAGAGCAAACATCTTAGATATCCAGATGGTTCAAGAAGCATCTTGTGATTAAGTGATCTGAAGCAAAGGACCCATAGGTGGCCTCGTATTGGTAGTAGTTAAATATGATATGGCTTCTGTAATCAGAATTCACTAAATGAAAACAGAGCGGGTACTACAGTTTGTACTCATTGTGCCAAGTTAGGTTTCTCTGTGGACTTTAAGAGATTTATTTAAAAATGTTGTTTTATTATATTTGTAATTAGCCCTTGTGAAGAAAGGCTCTTTCGGTTTCTGCAGTGATGCATTGCAGCTCTCATTATAACAAATACCGGTGACCCCTGGTGCCTAACTGTAAACAATGATAGTTACTAGCCTCATTAGGAGACTAGCAGATGGCTTATAAAGTCCTCACTGGAGTTTCAATCCATTTGTGGCTTGCAGTGCACAAATGTTTATCTTTAAACAGTATAAAATATGTCAGAAGGGGTCTGCATTCTGTTTTCATTAGTATTAATGCATTCTGACTCTAACAAGGAAAATTTCTTTGATTATGCTTTTTTGTTTGTTTGCTTACTCTATGCGAACTGGTTTTCAGAATTTTTCCTGGCTTCTTCTCTTTTAGAAGAATGAACAAAATTTTGTCAACTTCTCACTTTTATCTTTTACTCATTCTACAAATATTTACTTGAACTTCTACTATGAACCAGGCTAAAACACGAGAGATACAATGACGAATATGATATAGTAGTTGCTCAATACATACTTACTGAAAATACTGCGGGCCCCCTTACCAGCTTTCGCTTTCCACTCGGTTACCTGTAGTCAACTGAGGTCTGAAAATATTAAATGGGAAATTCCAGAAATACACAATTCATAAATTTTTAAATTGCGTGCCATTCTCAGTGGTGGCATGATGAAATCTCATGCCATCCTACTCCATCCTGCCTGGGATATGGATCATCTCTTTGTCTAGCATATCCACACTGTCTAGGCTACCCACCTGTCAGTCACTTAGTAGTCAGCTCAGTTATCAGATCATCTGTTGGCAGTGCTTGTGTTCAAGTTGTTCTTATTTCACTTAATAATGGCCCCAAAGCACAAGAGTGGTGATGCTGACAATTTGGATATGCCAAAGAGATGCCATAAAGTGCTCCCTTTAAGTAAAAAGGCAAAAGTTTTCAACTTAGTAAGGAAAGAAAAAAAAATTGTATGCCGAGGTCACTAAGATCTATGATAAGAAGAAATCCATCCATTAAATTATTAAGGAAAAAGAAACTCATGATAGTTTTGCTGTCACACCTCAAACGGCAAAAGTTACAGCCACAATCCATGTTAAGTGCTTAGTTAAAATGGAAAAGGCATCAAATTTGTGGGTGGAAGGCACGAACAGAAAATGTGTTTTAGGCATCCGCTGGGGGTCTTAGAACGTATTTCCCAAGGAAAGTATGTACATATGGGGTTCAGTACTATCCTCAGTTTTAGACATCCATTGGGGGTCTTGGAACAAACCCCCCAGATAAGAGGGGGCTACTGTACTTGCTGAAAGACTGGAACTAAAATCAAAGCAGTATTTTATCTTATATAATGGTGTTCTCAAGCTAAACAGTATTTGAACACTATTTCCTAGACAAAGAACCATATTTTTTGTCTATGAATGTTTCCTTTAAACTATACAATGTTAGAAATTGGAGAGAATGTTCTGTAGTGGTTCGAGACTTTTCTTAGACACACATGAAATTTTCTGTGCTAAGAGTTACCTAGATAAAATAATAATAGTGAACATTAATTGAGCATTTACTGTGTGTCAGCACTTACCTATGCTAAGGATTTTCTTACTTCACTTAATTCTGTAAAGTCAAAACAATCTATGGGGAAGGGACTGTTTTCCCATTTTACAGACAAGACTAAAGCATAAGAATATTAATCAAGTTGCCTAACTTTTCCCAGGTGACATGTGGCAGAGCCCAGATTCAAATAGAGGCAATTTGACTCCAGACCCCATACCAGTTATTAACTATTATGTGTTAATTACAACAGTTTTTACATCTAGACATCCGTATGCCTATAATAGCTTTTCCTACCCAGCATCATTTGGAGACTGCATTTACTAGTACTTAACTGTTCAGACTGCTTGGTCCATATTTTGGCTCTGCCACTTGAAGCTGAGTGACTATGGGTAGGTTACGTGACCTCACTACGTCCTGTTTTCCTAACCTAGAAATTGAAGGTATTTATAACACCCTCCTCAAAGGGTTGATGTGAGGATAAAATGAGTTGATATATACAAAGCACTGAAGAGAGCATGTGGCACCTAGTATGTGCTATTATTACACAATTAGCTATTACTTCTATTATTATTGCCAATGTTATTAAAGAGTCAGTTGCTCCTATCTGAGCTCAATATATCCATAAAAGAATTTACACCCAGTGTTGCTACATCTTCTGATTTCTAAGGAGAAGATGAAAATCTAGATTTTTTTAAAAATATGAGGTCTCCCAATTTTTATTATAAATGTCAAACACCTAATGGAAACTTTCAAAACTGCTGAGTGAGCCAAAGAAAAGGTGTCTGTGGTCCAAATGCAGCCCACCGTAGCCAGTGTGTGACCTTTGTTGGAAGAACTAAAATGAAGAGCCGCAGAATAAAAACCACGAAATGCAGCGACACCAGGAAAGGTGGCTTGTGCCATTCTAAACAGGTCTTTAGGAGACTCGGCCACTCAGCATACAATTCCATAGGCTTAACCTGGTCTGACTGGCTTGGTCCACTCCACCATGTTGCTAGCCGGTAAGAATTCTGTTAGGTACCATATCCCTCACAAACTCTTGTCTTAAAGATGATCAGTTTGAGTTGATTACTTACAACAAAACAAAAAGGAATTGAATGACGAAGGAAAATTACGAGATGTCCATTTCCAGAAACCAAAGTCTTAAAATTATCTACAGAGGTGTTGCTCAGAATGTATAAACCAATGCTGTAACTTTCCCTGGAAATTTAAATTATCATATGTTTATTTTCATTTCTATGTCCTGGCTCTGAATACGCTGAACTCGGAATTCTACTGGTTCGGCAGCACACCCAGGAGGGAGTGCTCTCCACCACCCGCCCCGCCCCGTGAGTGCTGAGCGCTGCAGTGCCCATGCGTGCTGGCAGGGGGCGGAGCGCCCGGCATGCCCCGCGGCATTGCACGAGGCGTGAGACCACACAGTGCCACCATGTTAGAATAGCTGTGCATGCGCCTCCTCCCTGCAGGCAGCCTGGCCTAGGACCCTAAGCGAGTGCAACCTGCCTGTCCTGAGACGTGAGGACCCGAGGGTGAGTGAGACCTTCCTGTCCGCAGAATTTCCGGTCCCAGCTGCGGGGGCACCCCCTTCCTGTCCTGAGACCTGACAGCCACTGAGGCCTTCCCGTCCCGGACCTGAGGCCCCGAGGGCCAAGGAGGCCTTTTCTTCCCCAGACTTGACACCCCGAGGCCCAGTGAGGCCTTCCCGTCCCGTCTATGGTGGTCTGCCAGGGTGTCTAGGCTCCGTTATCATATCCTGTGGTCTATAAGACAACACTTAATTATTTAAAAAATATTGTCAATAATTGGAGTTCGTTTATCTGCCAGTATACCTGCAGCTGAGTCCTTCACCACCTGGCTGTGAGCAGTCACAGCAGAAATCACTCCAGCCTGGACTCCTGCCCCCAGCACTGATCCAAACGGCCCTGTTGCAGCTGCTTTAGCAGCTGGCCAGGGACGCACTCCACCTGATAAAATGTGCTGAAATAGACACATAGTTTGAAAAACTCAGTAATAGTTAATGAGTACCCCTATTAACTTAAATATAAATAATACATATATGTAAAAAGAAGGATTCATAGGATTAAATAAAGAACACCGTGTGACCAGAGATGTTGTGAAAGGAAATAGAAAGGTTTCTACGTGTCGACCACACCTTTCCCTGGTGGTGTCCAAGAGGGCTGAATTTACCTACCCCTCAACAGGGAAAAAACCACACACAATGGGTCCCAGTCTCTTGTCTGTAGAATGCCACACTCCGCACTGTTTTTTACTAGTAATGACCTGCCGCGCTCACCCATTTATTAATTTGTCTGTCAAAGATCTGTTGATCTCCCACCATGCCCCAGGCACCATAGAGCGCTGGAAGAATACAACAGCGAGCAAGGCACAGTCCCTGCCCTCTTGCAGCTCAGGAGCCCTGGGAGGGGCAGACAGTGACGTGGGGCCGGGGGAGGAGGCAGCGGCACGTCCTGTCCTCCGCGAAGTCTTCGTCCTCAGATGCTGCCAGTTGGGTCTATGTGTGATGGGAAGGGTGAATGGGCCAGTCCTGGGAACCGGAAGAAGGAGTTCCCAAGAGGACTTAGAGCAGTGCAGCCCGGGCGGTGGTCTTCGCTTCCGCGGGGACAGGCCTTGTCACCGCCGCGCTGCGGTGTGTGCCGGGCCCGCGTCCTGCGTACAGCCGGGAGCAGAACGCAGCGCTGTCCTGTCCACGCCTCTCTTCTTCATCCGTCTCAGCGGCTTCAGTATTCGTCTCACTGCGCTCTCTCGCTCCTCTCCGTCCCCGCTGGCTTCCCTCTCTATCTCCTGCCTTTCGGCCTAGGGGAGCGCAGTCCCTTCTATTCCCGGTCGGGGTGGCAGAGGGGCTGCGGGACCCCGGCGCCCCGCGGCTGCACGCGGCAGCTCAGATTCTGCCATCTTCAGGACGGGGATGGCCCTGCACGGGGATTCAACTCGGTTTCTTGCCTGCAAGGGAGAAAGAAGACAAGGAGGGTCTCAAAAATTGAGCGCAGCCGCTAGGTGATCAGCTCACGTGGAAAACATTTTCCCTTAGCTGTCTCGCCCACCGTGTCTCTTCTGTGTGTGTGGGAAGGGGTGTGGGGGGTGTCAGAGATACAAATGTGTCTAGGCAGCCAAAATGTCAAGCAATTACACTGTTCCAAAGGGGAAAGGTTAAATGTGTATGTCACAATCAAAATACTATTGTGCTGACGGCACTTGGAGAAATGAGTGGCTATTTTAGACTAAGCTGGTTCTTAAAATAGGAACGAATGCGCTCTTACCGGGAACTGGAGGGAGACAGACCACGGACTCTCTTCAAGGTATATAGCCTTTTGTCTTGCCAGAAAATTGCTGTGAGTGGGCAAGGACGGGGGTGGAGGGATATGCTGGGGGAACTAATGACTTGAGTTGGAGTGAAAACAAGAATAAAACACTTCGTATTCAATTTCCACTCCCTCGAAACACACTACCCTGCGGGAGCCATACATAATTGATGATATTAGCATGCAACAGTAGGACTGCGGAGATACACTAATATTGATGGATACTTTTTTCATTTTTATTGCGCTTCTCAAGTATGCCAAAAAACATTAAAAGTTCATAAAAGAAAATAACTTGGCTCAATTGTGACTGATCTCATACCTGAAAATGAGTCTATCGTACCACAAACTTACCAGCCATCTGCGCTGATTGGGACTGTCCCATTTTTCACTATCTGTGGTCCCAGATGTCTGGACGTTCCAGATAAACTCTTGGGTTTGAGTATTGGCTTTTACCAGAAGCAACAGAGTGCTAGGAGCCTAAATCCCATTTGATTAAAGAAATACTTTGAGACAGGAAGTGAGCATTGGTAAATAAAGATGCGAAATTTGTCAGCTGAGGAGTATTTATTATATCAAGCAATACTGCGTGACCTCTTAAGCTTAAAACTTATTCCTTAAATTGTAGCTGCCAGAGTGGACTACACAAATAGCTGAGACTTTGCTGGCTCCTACCACTGTAGCCCACTGTGTGGAATTTTCTGCTCAGAACCTTATACTTTGGGGAGGGAAATAGGTTTCTGGCCCTTTAATAAATCTAGCTAGTACCCCCCTCCCCAAATCAATAGGAAGCACAGCGAGGAGAAAACCATCACCCAAAGACGTTGAAAATGAGTAGAGTAGCTTTCCCCACATCCATGTGGGGTGGAGACGGCCACAGTCAGCAAGTACCTCCCAGCCTCCTGCACACTCAGCCCCTGCACTCAGGGAGAGACGAGTTCTGGGCAGAGGGGAAGTGGATGAGTGTCACTTCTGGACCGAAGCTGCACGTTGAGTGGGTAAAGCCAGTGGTGGTAAGCAACCTGGTGCAGTGACATGGAGGACACTGCGCTAGAGAATCACCAGGCCTATGACAGACTTTGTGAGGCTGGAAATGAGCCTCTGTGGTGCTAAATCACTGAGATTTCAGAGTTTATGATATACTCCAGCACGTTATTGCAGACACACACTGGTAGACTCTGTTCATCTTTTTCTAAAGCAAGGACGAAACCACAAATCCATAAATATTTACCATGCCCCGTCATATACAAGAAGACACAGCAGTGAACTCTTTCCCAGAGGAGCACTTTCTCCTTGGGGGACTCTGACTCACTGCACACTGTTCCCGGGGGTGCCTGATGACACCCCAAACTCTGAAGGCTGGTGACAATCCAATTCAGGAGTATCTGTCACCCACACCCAGGCTTGTGGAGGAAGCATTGGCTCTAATGCCAGAAACTCAGCCTTTGATATTTAGCGTCATTTAATCTTGTCTATTTACTCATTTAAAATAACCGTGACTTTCTTGGTTTTAAGTACGCATTAAAGTACATTTCGTACTTGCTGGAAGATTGGTATGTCCTGAAACACATCATCTGAAGTAATTTTAGCCTCACTTTCTTCCCACATTAGGCTGCCATCAAGCCCTGCTGTTCCTGTCACAAAACTTCCAAGGCAACCCTCATCCTTGCACCTTCACCACCAACGGGCTAAATTCAAATATGAACCCTGACTTTTGGGCATATAGCAAGGGGTAGGCGGGCAGACCAGAGAAAGTGAATCACCCCTTGAAGTTTAGTCTGAGGGGCTTACTCATTTTAAAATTCTTTTGAGTGGTGTAACTGATGGGTCCTACCCTCAGAAAGAAAGAACAGTTTTCTACTTTGCTGCTGTCCCCACCGTGGAACCTTAAATAAAGACCAGCGAAACTGTATTAGAGAAGGAAAGTAGGGAGAAGAGAGTGATTAATATACTCAATTGCAAAGGAATTTCAGCGAGCTGTAACGTTTCAGTATACATTTATACAGCAGCGGTAGTAGCAACACATTTTACATTCATTTGCAGGTTAGCTTTCAATCCAGTATATCTCTAGAAAAGGGAATAAAATCTTGCTAAAGAATACAAACTAGAGCTCATAAACCAAAATTTTATATATTTGACAGAAACTAAAGGAAAGAGGGAGAGATGAGAAGTCAAGGGTTGTTAAGCACGTATGATGGGTGCTTGGTGCTCTAACATGCATTTCATCACTTCGTTCTCACTGCAACCCTGAAGATGGAAATCATCCCCATTTTATGGATGAGGATACTGAGCTTTGGGAGAATATGAATATTTCCTAAATTTAGCCAACCGGTCCTGCTAGGGAACGGTGGAGCTTGTACCCAGACCTGGCCTATCTGACCCCAGAGTTAGTGTGCTTTTCCCATTCTGCCAGATTGGCCACAGGAAGGTACCACACCACAGGTCTGTCTTCAAGTCACGTCTGTTCCTGCTGGCTCTCCAGAGGTGTTTGGGCACACATTTTCAACGGGGATAGTATTGCCCCTAAGGGGGCAAAAATTGGTTCTTGGAAAGAGGCAGAAATCTTACTCTTGTTGTTAAGCACTTATGTAGTACAGGAACAGAGGTATCCAGTACACCTGTGTTATTAAAATTTCATGGAGGAGAATGATTAGGAAAAAAAAATCGTCTGGAAAGGCTGCTTGTAAGGGTGATAATGATAAAAAGGTGGAGAAACATCGGGCAAGTGGAAGCATAGAGGGTTGCTAAATCTGCTGTGTGTCTGGAGCCATAGCGGGGGATGCCCTGGAACCCCAGGCACCTCCCACTCCTTCTCGCCCTTTCTGGACGTGAAGGTTCAGAGAAAGCACAGACCACAGCCAATAAGGAGAATCTGTCGCTAGAGCTCCATCCCGACCTTTTGTTTTCTGACGCCTCTTTTGGAACTTTACCAGTGGATTTATCTCACACACAGCGACAGCAAAAAGGCTTCAAGGAAATGAGTAGCTCCTTTCCCTAAGCAGCTTGGGGACACTTGAAGTGGGAACAGTCTGCAGAACAAAGATGCAAAGACCCTGCCATCCATCCAACTCACAGAGCCCCGGGGACCCTATTGGTTGGGACCTCGTGTGGAGTTCCCCAGCTGCTCTCCTGTAATTGGTATCAAGGGTAGGGGGAGGTTAAAGGCTTTTCAGAAAACAAAACTAATCTTTAGGTATACCTAAAGATTCCTCCACCAAAGTGGGATTTGAGGCTTTACTCCTGTGAGCTCAGAGGTCTGCCTTGTCACCCCTACAGGGGACTGTGGAAGTGGCTGCAATGACTAAATTCTTTTGTGTAATTGCTCTTCACACAGCAGAACTCTGGACTGGCGCTCTCCGGAATAATGGTCCTGCTCAGGTCTCATTTTATAAATTACATCAGCTGTAGTCCTAGACCAGATCAAAAAAAAAAAAAAGGCAAAAAATGAAAACTAAAGAACAGGTTTCAATATCCCATGTGCCATCACTGCATTGTGACTGTACCCAACCGTGTTTTTGCCAACTTTTGTTTTCATCTTGAAGGAGGGAAAGGACTGCTAAGATTTTTGAATGTGGGATAAAGGAAGAGCTCTGTTAATAGGAGGAGGAAAACTATACATTTAGGTCACTCACTAACACACTTAAAATGTCTCCAGTGACCATGAATAATTGGCTTTCTTGCAGGGGGGACACAATGCTTCAGATACCTCCTGCCCCCTTCATCTGGGTTTTTGATACCTGGCAGGAGGAAGAGGGGGAGACGCTCCACAGCGCGGGGAGGTGGATGAAAGGGAAAGATCTGACAGTTGCCGTCACCGCCGGGCCATATCATTTACCTCAGCCAGGAGTCACTAACATGCCGGGTCACCGCTGGGGTCGAGGGCAAGTTTACACAGCCACGAGGGTGGCTTGCTGGCTGGGGGCACGCATCAAAGAGTGACAACAAACATGAGAAGAGGATTTGTTCAGGCACAGAGATCTAGATAACAGTGCTTTCCTTGCAATGCTCTGCCACTTTGGCGGAAGGGGTGCTTTACGTTTCAACATCAATTCTTTCTGCGCTCTGAGAAGGAGCAACACAACTAAAAGTTTGGTGAAATATCTTGTTTCTTTAGAAGTGAGCTCTTCCTAATAATTTATTGTTTCACTAATGTCTTCCTCTGTACCGACTCCAAATTTGACATAGAAATCCCCCCTTTTATTGTGGTGAAATATACATAACACAAAATTTACCATTTTAGTGATATTTAATTGTACAGTTCAGTGGTATTAAGTATATTCATATTGTTATGCAACCATCACCACCATCCATCTCCAGAACTTTTTCATCTGCCCTGACTGAAACTCTGAACCCATGAAACAGTAACTCCTCATTCCTCCCTCCTCCCAGCCCCTGGTAACCACTGTTGTATTTTCTGTTTCTATAAATTGGATTATTTCTAGGTACCTTATATAAGTGAAATTGTACTACATGAGATATTTATCCTTTTGTAACTGGTTTATTCCACTTACCACGATGTCTTCGAGGTCCATCCATGTTATAGCAAGTATCAGAATTTCATTTCATTTTCTCCCCATTTTTTACTGTGTTAAAATACACATAACATAAAATTTACCATCTTTATCATTTTTAAGTGTACAGTTCACCGGTATTAACTACATTGATGAGGTCGTGCAACCATTGCTACTGTTCATCTCCATAACTCTTTTCACCTTGTAAAACGGAAACTCTATACCCATTAAACAAAAACTCACCATTCTCCCTTCCCCCAGCCTTTGGCAAACACATTAGTTTCTGTCTTTATGACTTTGATGGCTCTAAGTACTTCATATTAGTGGAATCACATAGTTTTTGTCTTTCTGTGACTGGCTTATTTCACTCAGCATAATGTGCTCAAGGTTCATTCATGTTGTAGCATATGTCAAAATTTCCTTCCTTTTTGTGGCTGTGTATTATTCTAGTGTATGTCTATATCATGTTTTGCTCAGCCATTCATCCTTTCATCAATGGACATTTCAGTTGCTTCCAAATTTTAGTTACTGTGAATAACATTGCTATCAACATGAGTGTACAAACATCTCTTTGAGACCCTGCTTTTTATTCTTTCATTACTCAGAAGTATAATTGTTGGATCATATGGTAATCTGTTTTTAATTTTGCAAGGACCTGACATACTGTTTTGTATGGTGATGGCACCATTTTACATTCCACTCAACAATGTGTTGGTTTCAATTTCTCCACATCCTCATCAACACTCGCTATATTCTGTTTGTTTGATAGTAGCCAACCTAATGAATATGATGTGGTATCTCATTGTTTTGATTTGTATTTTCCTGATGAGTAGTGATGTTGAGCATCTTTTCACGGGCTCATTGGCCATTTGTGTATCTTCTTTGGTGAAATGTCTGCTTAAGTCCTTTGCCCAGTTTTGAATTGGATTGTTTGTTTTTTGTTTTTGTTGTTGAGTTTTAGGAATTCTTTCTATATTATGGATATTATTCCCTTATCAGATATATGATTTGTAAATAATTTATTCTATTCTGTGGGTTGTGGTTGATATTCTGTTGATATAGGTTTCTGATGCTCAAAATTTAAAAATGTCCTAAGCACTATAAAGATGTTTCACTGTCTTCTGGCTTTCATAATTTCTGACAAAAAATCTGTAGTCAATTTTACCTTTATTCCCCTGTATGTAGTGTCTTTTATTCCCTGGCTGCTTCTTAAGATTTTCTTTTTTTCCTTAGTATTAGTAAATGTGTTATGATATGCTTTTGTGTGGTTTTCTTTCTGTCTATCCTGCTTGAACTTCACTGGGATTCCTGAATCTGTGGGGTTATATTTTCTACCAAACTTTTTTTGGCCATTATATCTTTAAATATTTTCTTCTTTCTTTTCAATTTCTTTTTGGGATTTCAATTACATGTGTGTTATACCACAGAGTACTAACACTTTAATAATTGTTTACAGTTATTTTCTTTTGTGCTTTTAAACATTATTTCTAATGTTATGTCTTCATATTTACTGATCTTCTTCTGTGCTTAATCTTCTATTAATACCATCTAATAAATGTTTTCATTTTAGATATTTTATGTTTCATAACTACAGGTTTTATTTGGTTCTGTTTCTTTCTTCATTGTGTTTATATTTTCCTTTATATCCTTGAACATATTTATCATAGCTGTTTAAAGTTCTTATCTGCTGATTCCATCATCTCTGTCATTTCCCAGACTTTTGTGTTGACTGATTTTTCTTCTGCTCCTTGGCATGTCCAATGATTTTTTTTTCCTTGGATGCTGGACATTTTGAATAGTACATTGCTAAGGGTATTAATTTTGTTGAATTTCTTTAAAATGTGTTGAAATTTATTTTGGCAGGTAGTTAAGTAACTTGGAGTTCAGCTTAATCTTTTGGGGCTTGTTTTAGCCTTTGTTGGGGCATATCAACAATAGCCCTTACTCTAGGTCTACTTTAGCTTTATATCTAAAGCATCACCCAGTGGAGAGTCTACTGAATGCCCCAGATATTAATGAAGTTTTCAGCACTGGTTGGCATGTTCCTATTTCCCAGCCCAGCATGAACTCTGAGAATTGTTCCGCCTACAGCTACCCAGTAGGTCTTTGCCATGGACATCTTGTTATTCAGCAATAGACTGAAGCGAATCCCTATGCTAATTCCTATATCTCTTTATCTGGACAGATCCTACTCCTCAGTATTCTTCTTGGCAAATTCCTGCTACTAGGACCTCCCTTATCTCACTTAATGAGATCACTATTTATTGCTTGGTGTGTTAGTCCATTTTGTGTTGCTATAAAGGAAACACCTGAGGCTGGATAATTTCCAAAGAGAAGAGATTTATTTGGCTCACAGTTCTGCAGGCTGTACAAGCATGGTGCCAGCATCTGCTTCTGGTGAGGGCTTCAGGGAGCTTCTATTCAAAGTGGAAAGTGATGGGGGACCAGGCGTGTCACATAGCGAGAGAAGGAGCAAAAGAGGGAGGAGGTGGTGCCAGGCTCCTTTAAACAACCATTTCTCACATGAACTATTAGAGCGAGAACTCACTCATTGTCACGAGGAGGACACTAAGTCATTCATGAGGAATCCACCCCATGACCCAAACACCTCCCATGAGGATCCATATTCAGCACTGGGGGTCGAATTTCAACATGAGATTTGGAGGGGCCAAACATCCAAACCATATTACTTGGGTTCTCTCTTCCTATAGCGTGGTCCAAAAACTGTCTCTTGAGCAGAAAGTTGAAGTAGGAATGACCTTGTTTTTTCCTTTCTATCACAGATCAAAGGCCTGTGAAGCCTGTTGTTCAGTGTCTAAATCTAATACAAAGTTTCATTTTGATATGAAGTGTTTCACGCATTGTGTTCAGTTTCCTAGCTGTCTACAGTAAGAGTAAGGCCAGTGCTAGTTACTCCAATAGAGTTAAAAATGGAAGTCTTCCAATAGCCCTTTAACGCGTAGTGCTGATTCTACCCCAGTAACTCTCCAATCGATTTTTTCACATACCTTCCAGGGTAATCCCGAAAGCATTATTGTTGTTTAAGTCCCTCCATCGTCTGGCCCTGAGATGCCTCCTGGTCCTCACTGCCTGCTCCCGCCCCGTTCACGCTGCGCAGCCGTCTGGTCTCCTGGCTCCTTGTGCACAGCGGGCCTCGCAGCTCTGCACTCGCTCCTCCCAGGGCGGGGTCTCTCTGCACAGGTGCGCTTGGCTCACCTGCTCTTCCGTAGCCCTCCATTCGCGCGTCGGCTCATCACGGAGACGTCGCTGGCCAATGTATCTGAAATCCCCTGCTCTTCGCGTTCTGTCCCCTTCCCTGCTTCATCTTCCTTCCTAGCATTCCTGACCCCCCGGCAGAGTATGTATTTGCTTACTGTCTGTCTCGCCCGACTAGAATATAAGTTTAGTGAGAGCAGGGGCTTTGTTTGGTCCGCTGCTGTATCCTGAGTGCCCAGGATGTGCCCTAGCTCAGCACATATTTGCTCAGTAGTGTTTAAATGAGCCAGGGAGAAACAGCAGAAATTCTATTTTCAATTCAGACCCCAAATCTGAGGTGACTCAACCCCCACAAAAGGATTTAAACTACCTTCCTGTCACTGTCTGTAGCTTGTGGAGCCAAGTGGATCACTCAGAAAGATCACTGACAGAATGAAAGATTCCGGGGAGATAGAGGCAGGGGAGGAGAGAGAGAGATACCAGCCAAATAAACAGAAGTGTCGAGGAGCTAGACGTTCTAGATAATATAGTAGAACTTTACTGAGCCTTCTTTGCAGTCATACATATTGATGTTCGAGTTAACAGTAAGCACACAAAGTTCTCACTTTGAAGCGAAGGTATGTCATTCTTATCAAATCTTTTTTTTTTTTTGAGACAGAGTCTCACTCTCTTGCCTGGGCTAGAGTGCCGTGGCGTCATCCTAGCTCACAGCAACCTCAAACTCCTGGGCTCAGGCGATCCTCCTGCCTCAGCCTCCTGAGTAGCTGGGACTACAGGCATGCGTCACCATGCCCGGCTAATTTTTTCTATATATTTTTAGTTGTCCAATTAATTTCTTTCTATTTTTAGTAGAGATGGGATCTTGCTCTTGCTCAGGCTGGTCTCGAACTCCTGAGCTCAAAGGATCCGCCCGCCTCAGCCTCCCAGAGTGCTAGGATTACAGGCGTGAGCCACCGCGCCCGGCCTCTAAGCTTACTTTTTATACTGACAGAGTCTTCAAATCATATCAGGTCCTTGGGAGGAAAATTAATGTTTAAGTGAGACCCTCCATCTCTACAAAGAAATTTTAAAATTAACCAGGTGTGGTGGCATGCGCCTGTAGTCCTAACTACTGGGGAGGCTGAGGCAGGATGATTGTCTGAGCCCGGGAGTTCGAGGCTGCATTGAGCTATGATGATGCACTCCAGCCTCAATGACAGTGAGACCCTGTCCCAAAAAATAAAAATATATTGAGGTTTAGCTTAATATTAACAAATTACCTTAAATCTCATTCTAATGAGAGCTTAATGGCTATAATCATTTGGTGCAAAAAATGGAAACGTTACAGTTGAGAAAATTTGAAATGTCTTTTGAAAACATTACTTAGAAGAAAAACATCCAATGTAGTTTAATCCGGGCGCAGTGGCATGTGCCTGTAGTCCCAACTACTAAAGAGGCTAAAGTGGGAGAATCTTTTGAGCCCCCGGGAATTGAAGTCTACAGGGGCAACATAGTGAAATTCCATTCCCCGCCCCCAAAAAGTAGTTCATTTTGAGTTTTTATTAGTATTCAAATTTAGTGTTAAGCAAAATTTTTACAGTGTATGGATTAGAGACTGGGATGTCATAAACCTCCTTCTTTGGTATTCTTTGTCAGTTTATATAGAGATGGGAGACTTTGATTCCTCTTGTTTGTATCTTTCCTGAAAAGTTTGGTGGATTTGTTTTTGTACTTTGTAGAACTGGAATGGGTAACCTAGGATAATAAATAACTAAAGAAACTAGTTTTAACAGTGCATACAACTATGTCAGAAAATTGAAGTTATATAACTAAAATTGTTTTTGAATTGTTTGAGGGACATAATTTTAAACCAGTTTTTGTATTTGGGTACAATGTATACACATGGGCATGATCTCATAAAAGCCCTAACAGGTATATAAATAAGAATTTAAAACCTGAATCGAAAATTTTATAGGAAACAAAGTGAGGGAGGCAAAATTAGTTTCTTAAATTTAAGTATTAATTAACCTTCCCTCCCCTCCCTTTTTTGGTTTACTTTATTATCTCTTAACAGCACTCTTGTAAACTGCTGGGAAACTTGCTTCTTGAAGATCCGTTAATGTATATTAGCTTATGCAAGGTTCTTAGTAACTCTGCAGTACTATAATCTATAGAATTTTTTTAATGTATATATTTTTAATTTCAGAATATTACAGGGGTGCAAATTTGTTTAGGTTACATATATTGCCTTTGCCCTGCCCAAGTCAGAGCTAAATCTATGGAATTTTGTTTAACCTAGGACCATTCAATTTTCTTGTATAGGGAACAAAGACTTTTTGAGTCTGGACATGGTGGCTCATGCCTGTAATCCTAGCACTTTGGGAAGCCAGGGCAAGAGAATTGCTTGAGGTCAGGAGTTCAAGACCAGCCTGAGCAGGAGTGAGACCCGGTCTCTACAAAAAATAGAAAAATTAACCAGGCATGGTGGTGCGTGCCTGTAGTCCTAGCTACTTGGGAGGCTGAAGCAAGGAGCCCAGGAATTTGAGGTTGCCAGTGAGCTATGGGGACCCCACTGCCCTCTAGCCTGGGCAATAGAGTGAAACTCTGTCTCAAAAAAAAAAAAAAGACTATTCAGGAGATGATGCCCCACAGTTTGCAATATGGCCCTTTTTACCATTGATTATAATTTATTTTGGGGTTTATTTTAGATTTATATGAGAAAAATCAGGGGGCAGCAAACAGTGACCCCATGGCTCAACTCTGGTCACACCTGTTTGTTTACTTACATATTGTTTGTGTTTACTTTCCTCTTACAGTTGCAGAGTAGTTGGGACTGAGACTACATGCTCATAATGCTGAAGATATTTACTATCCTGACCCTTACAGAAAAAGTTTATTAACTCCTAACCTAGTCTATAGAATAAGTTAGTTATTCCTTTAGTTCTTTTTAAGAATGTTAATGTCAAAATTGGCAGAAGAGTAAAATGTTTGAAAGAAAGCAGGATGGTGATTACGTGGTATTTACTGAAGTATATTTCTTTTTTGTTTAGATGGAAATATTTCATTCAAATGTTAATATGTATTTTAATGAATAGTATATAACTTTGTTTCTCCTCCAATTTTTTATACACATACATAAAATTCACTGTCTTAATCATTTTAAGTATACAGTTCAGTGGTACTAAGTACATTCATGTTGTCGTGCAGCCATTACCATCTTGTAAAACTGAAACTCTATACCTATTAAAATAACAATTCCCCTTGACCCCCAGCAACCACCGCTCCACTCATTGTCTCTACGATTTTTGGCTATTAAGTACCTCATATAAGTGGAGTAGCACATAATTTTTTCCAGAACATTGGAGGAGTAAGGAAGGGAAAAAAACACTTGAAGTTTGTTTCCATTGTTACAGTTATTATTGTTCCCATATAACCAAAGAGACAGATGAGAGTTGCTATCAGATGCTTATTCTCACTGGTAGAAATAATATAAGAATAATAAAGAATATAGGATTTACATGGCCTTTTTCAAAACCCTATGGGTGAAGTAGATGTTGAACTCCATTCAAACCTTGAAAGAGCCATACGTTGTTGTGACCTGGGTGGTCTTGCCTCACTTCCAAAGGACAGATCCAGAAATAAACATCTTTATTTACCTGGAATCTATAAGAGGCCCAAGTCTGGCCTGCTTTTGAGAGCCCTTTGCCTCTCTCTGGTGGTGTCACTGTTTTCTCTATCAGTTTGTGCTACTGCTGTGGAAACTATAGCTTTTTCCAACCTCCTTTTTACTCAAGGGATTTTTATTTCCAGGGGATTTATTGAGGCATGTCAATATTTGATGTGTAGACTACTAGATTTCATTTTATTTTCAGGTATTTCTTGCGGCCGCATTCATATACCAGTTTTAGGAAGGCTTGGGACCTTTGAAACCCAGATTCTGCGAAGAGCTCCCCTTAGAACCTTTACAGAAACACCAGCATACTTTGCCTCAAAAGATGGGATAAGTAAAGATGGCTCTGGTGATGGAAATAAGGTAATTGTTTTATCTTTATTTCACCTATACACATAGGTGAGTTCTCTCCTTTAAAAACAAATATAGTAATAGTACTATGTATCCTGTTGGCTTATATGTTTTATGTAGGAAATATGAGATATATAGAATGAGCTGGAGAATTTTATGTAATTTTGTATTTCAGTTTGAATCATAAAGTACTTGTGTACTTAGTAAGCAAGAATTAAAATTTCTAACATCCCAAAATAGTAACGAGCTGTCATTAAATAATCTATGTAGTCAGTAGGGTTGAATTAGGTAGGAATAACTGTCATTTCCTGCTTTTGTACCACGCTTTTATTTTTTATTTATTTTATTTTTGAGACAGAGTCTCACTCTGTTGCCCAGGATAGAGTGCTGTAGCATCAGCCTAGCTCACAGCAACCTCAAACTCTTGGGCTCAAGTGATCCTCCTGCCTCAGCCTCCCCAGTAGCTGGGACTACAGGTGCTCACCACCATGCCCAGCTAATCTTTTTTTGTTTCTATTTTTAGTTGCCCTGCTAATTTTTTTTCATTTTTAGTAGAGACGGAGTCTTGCTCTTGCTCGGGCTGGTCTTGAACTCCTGACCTCAAACAATCCTCCTGCCTTGGCCTCCCAGAGTGCTAGGATTACAGGCGCGAGCCAACGTGCCCGGATTACAGCTCTTATAACTTATGATAGTATAAAGCCCACTTTATCTTCTACCTAAAAATCTTGGATTTCTGGTATAACTTAATGTTGGACTACTCTATAGCTAGCAAGTAGATGATTGGTGGTTATATTGGGTCAGTGACTTATCAGTTTTCTTCATTATGTGAATTTGATTAACACTTGAGTTAATATTATAAGCTAGACAAAAGGCAAGGACTTTCATGTACATACTTCATCCTAACAACAGCTCTCCGAAGTAGGTGAAATTATTTCGTTTTTAGAGGTGACAAAAGTTAGATCTGAGACTGTTGAGTCACCACCTGCCATGATAATAACTACTGATTTAATTTCATTGAAATGTAGTCTTTTGCCTTTAGTGACTTTTTTCCTACCATTCCTTGAGTCATTGAAAGAAAGCTATTTATTATACATACTGACATATACCATGTAAAGGAAGACTACAGATAAATACATGTGTTTACTAGAACTGATTTGATTTTTGTGGTAAATCTTTTGACACCAGTGATAATAGATATAAACTATACTAATAACTTTGTTCTAGAAATTTTTAAAAATGTAAGATTAATTACAAGCAATATTGTTTACCTTTACGTTACATATAAAATGATTGCCTGAAACTACTAATTGACACTCTCTTTTTCTCCTCCACAAACATTAGAAATCAGTGAGTGAGGGAAGCAGTAAGAAATCAGGCTCTGGGAATTCTGGGAAAGGTGGGAACCAGCTGCGCTGTCCTAAATGTGGTGACTTGTGCACGCATGTAGAGACCTTTGTATGTAAGTATTATTTCTAGTGTTCTTCTTTTTCCCTACCTTTTCTATAAATTATTAAATGTATAGAAATGTATAATTGTATAAATATATAATATACACATTTATACTTATATAAGTATAAATGTGTATATTAATTATGTGAACTTACATGATTCTCTCTTATGTTCACCACCTACTAAAAATAATTGCACTGTGATATGAGAGATAATTTAAGAAAAATATTTGCTTCTTTATTTCGCTTACATGTGTTTATTTCAAATTTGGATTTTATGAATTATGTATGATTATTGGGCTAAAAGAGAACCAAGATTTATTTATTCTATATTTTTTACTACACACTTCAGATACTTATTGAACATCTTATGTGGCTAGAAAGATCAGTCATTCAAATATTAAGATAATTTTCTTCTCTGAGTACTGACCAGAGGAGGTAAACATGCAATTCTGGGAAGGGTCTGATAATTATTAATGATTCAAAACTTAAGTAAAGGAAAAAATCAACTGTTGTACTTTTGCTGTTAGTGTCAGTAACTCTCTGAAATGTAAAGATGCTACTACAGATACTTTCTTTAATGAATCAAATAATCAGACTCATTGCCTGTACAATTTAGAGTTAATGGTAATGACTCAAGGGTAAATTATATTGCACCATCATTTCAGCGTTCCTATATTATCCAGTTGTAAAAGGGCCAATGATCAAGAACTTCAGTTTCTGATGATTAGCTGGAGAGGATTCTCTGTATCCTAATGCTAACACTGAGACTTCAGTTGCAGTTTCACCTTTACCATTAATGTTAATTTGCCACCATATGAAAAAGTACTATTGTACTTTTGTAGCATGGTTTTATGTTTTGGAAAGACTTTTAAAGTAGCTCAATTCCATAGCTAGAATATTAGAGGTTCTCTTTATGGTTTTGCCTAGTAAAAAGTAAAAGAGAAGAATCAGTCTGAAGAAAATTTAATTTAAATCACAACATAAAATGAAAGTGATAGAACTGGATGATAAAACTTTCTAAACAAATGTGATGTGATACAATAAAATTCTAAGGAGTCTGAGAATTGTTCAGTTTATAAGGGCAGTGTTATACATATTTTTTAATCAAGATATTTTCCTTTTTTTTCCCTTAGAGAAAGATTTCAACCTTTACAGACTTGAAGAATAATTTCTTAGAGCAGAAAAAGAAAGAAACTAACATTTAATAAATGTCAACATATTTAATTTTATTTTCACCACTTTATTTTTGTCAGAATAGGGAGTATTCTCATTTTTATAAAAGAAGAAGCTGAGACTTAGGTGGTTTGAGTAACTCATTCAAGGTCACATAGTAGTAAAGATTTGCTATTCAGAAATTCCTATCCCATACATTTCTACCAACTAGAGATTCTGTAGGGATTAAATTTATTTTTCTTCTATGCATTGTTTTCAAAATTTGACAGGTAGTATTAATCACTGAAGGTGACTGTTAAACATAGATTCCCAAGCTCCTTCCTTAGAGATTAATGAGATTCTAGAGATGTGGGGTAGATACGATTGCACCCCTGCACTCCAGCCTGGGTGACAGAGTGAGAACACGACCTCTTAAAAAATAAACAACAACAACAACAAAAAACAGACCAAGTGTGAAAACCCTGTAATCAACTCAAGGCTGAGGACTATTTCTTTGGGAATTCTAATTGTGGTTGGGGATGTGGGAGTAGAAAATGTGGAAGGAAACAGTAAGAGAAGGGTACACTTTTAGGTACAAAATTTAGTAAATAAACATCTGTTGATTTAGACACTGCTAGACTCAGAAAATACACAGATGAACATGACACTGTCCCTGTCCTCTGGAGCTTTACTTGCAGGCCCCAGCAGTGCATGGAGCCTTTCTTCCCTTGATTTTGCCTACCCATAATAAAAGTCTCTGGAGCATCACTAGTCTGAAAATCCAAAATCTAAAATGCTCTGAAATCTATAACTATTTGAGCGCCAAGAAGGAAATGCTTGTTGAAGCACTTTAGATTTTGGGTTTTCAGATAGAGATGCTTAACCGGTATGTATTTCAGCAAATATTCTAAAATCCAAAAAAAAAATTGAAATCTGAAAGACTTCTGATCCCAAGCATTTCAGATAAGGGCTACTCAACCGTATTTTGTTTATATCTACATTTATTTTCTAGTTTATGAACATCTTATATGATTTTTGGTCACTTGTAATTCTTTTGTGAATCGCCTGTTCAGGTAATTGTCCACTCTTGTCATTTTTAATTTTTTTTTTTTTTTTTTTTGAGACAGAGTCTCGCTTGCTTGCCTGGGGTGAGTGCCGTGGCGTCAGCCTAGCTCACAGCAACCTCAAACTCCTGGGCTCAAGCAATCTTACTGTCTCAGCCTCCCGAGTAGCTGGGACTACAGGCATGTGCCACCATGCCCGGCTAATTTTTTTCTATATATATTTTTAGCTGTCCAATTAATTTCTTTCTATTTTTTCGTAGAGACGGGGTCTCACTCTTGCTCAGGCTGGTCTTGAACTCCTGAGCTCAGAACGATCCGCCCGCCTCGG